>JAQGBJ010002568.1:0-15869 GCA_034698345.1 Sphaeridia pumilis
GCGATAAAGTTGTGGAAAGTTGGAATCAGTTTTGGAGTTCCCATTTTAGACGTTTAAAATTAGAGTGTGATGAGTAGTAGTAGTAGTTGTGCGAGTATTGGTAAAATATTGCGCGTGTAGACTTTTTCTTGTTGCTATTTCCGTTTGAATTTCGGGTGAAAAGCTGTGAGGGTTAAAATTAAATTTCTATATTTGTAATGTCTCATGTATGTAGTAACGTGGCTCTTTCTTTTTCTAATTGCAGAACAAAGAAGTGGTGCCATCAACGGGTTCTGACTTGGAGTCTGATCTCAGCTTTTATTCCTTGTTCACATCGACGTCGTCGGATTCGGATTTGGATGATGGTCTCGTAGGTCTCAGTAATAACGCCGCCAACACGAGCCCTGAAAGAAGGCGGAATGGGAAGCGAAGGCGGAAGCGCAACTTGTCCACTTCGTCGACGTCTTCAGGATCTCTTTCTCCGGTTCGGGAGCGGCGGAGGAAACCCAAGCGAGCTGTGAGGATGCTAGGATGAATTAATGCTTATTATATGATTTCCGATAATGACAATTTGAGAACTAATGGATGTGTTGGTATTTTCAGAAACGTGGAGCCAAGATGATCATTGTTGATGACTGGGCTTCGAACAAGATTGGCGATGGCGCTCAGATGCCAGGCAATTTTGTCAACATTGGCATAGTGGTCAATCCTGCTACAGATCCTGAAAATGACCTCAGCTCCAGTAACAAGGAAACGGATGACGAAGTTACTGCCCAAGATGTAAACGACCCTGCTATGATTTCCGCCATAAGGCTACTGAGGGCTAATCGGGAGAAAAAGCAAAGCCGGAAGCAGCAGGAGGCGGATAAGATGGCATCAACGGGAGCTGAAGAAGTAGGAGTTGATGTCAAAGCGTCGGAGGAAAATGAAACAGACATTCCAGTATCTCAATCAAAAGTGGTGGTGGTTCCGGATGGAGATGGGATCAGGAAGGAAGAGGAGGACGATGAATGAAATTCGCTGATGCAACTAACGCAATCTTTAACAAACATTCCTTCATCAACTTTTTGTACTAATAGATCTATATATTTAAAATATTAGTTGTAGAAATTATGTTGTAGATGGTATGTGAATGCGCAACGTTGTGCGAAGTTGAGTATTATGATTCCGGTAATTAAGTGCTTTAATCAGCAATAAGCAGGCATATTGATCCGGTGAGATGATGTAGTCTTGCGACAACCAACTCTGTCAATGTAGTTATAGGAATTTGTATAGAAAGGACTTGAAGCAGAGGACGATTGATTGTAGATCGCTATGTTACATGTAACACTAGAAACGGTAGTTAAGTAGGAGCTTTCGCATTGTGACGGTTATAATTAGGCTGTATACATCTTTTTTGACCGGTGTAGCCAGGATGTTTTTTTAGATGAATTTGACTAGTAGATATTTGACGAGGTTCGACTCAGCATCGAAATTCGGGAAATAGAGAAATGAACACAACGAACAATATAACAATATTACGAGTTTAATATTCCTTGTAAGGCCTATATATGCAGCAGTGCTGGCATTTCAAGTAGCTGTTGCTACCCTTTGATGTTTACTGTTAACAGCGTTTACCCCTATGACATGATTAGACTCTCGTTAGCTACTTACGACGAAGAATAAGGTGTAGTTGTTTCAGTGTAACCTGTATTCTTGTATAGTGAAAACTGAAAGCGTATAGCAAGTAGACGAGTTACCAATTGCAATGTACTATTAATCTACAGTTTTCACAGCTGTTCTGTGTCACAGCTGAATTTTTACCGGTTATTTTATACTGATGTCCTATTCTATCTTTGCAGTCGGCCTCGAGTCTGGTACTCACCGTCACAGTCAACATACAATGTTTGTACACCTCAGTTCGGAATTAGGGAAAAAGTAGGAGCTAATTGCATTCGATAACGTTACGTTCTTCTCCGTGGCATACAGTGAGAGGTTCAAAGTTGAAGTTGAATCATTCTGTTAAAGGAAAGAAAAGTTTATTTGCAATCTTGTACGGTATAATTGCGATTTTGTACAATTTCTAGATCATTTCGACGATTGATAAATAAATATGATCCGTATAAGTTCACAAACCTCAGATATTTTTGTCTTTTTCAGTCAGAATTATAAGAAATTATTGAAAAGTATATGTTGATCTGAATTGTAATGTATAAATCAAGTATGTAAACCCTACCCGAAATAGTTGTCACAGTCAGTTATGGATCCCTGTTAGCTTCTTATCTTGAAATAGAGTCTTATCCTAAGCAATACAGTCGATTTCGATTTCAGCCGTGTAGAACGATTTGCCGTTCTTCTTGGACATGAGTGCTTTGAGACATTCTTCAGTAGAGACCATGCAGAGGCCGTTCAAGTAGATATCGTCGCCGGTATGACGGACTGAGTGTACGGGTCCAGTCCACGAAGCAGCAATTTCCTGCAAAATTGCAGAAAAACAATATTCAACTGCATATTCGCAATCTTTGGATCATTTGCTGTTTGCCAAAACCAACTTACGTTATTTCCTTGTCCCCTCTTAATGGTGATTCTGGTTTTAAAACGTTTGGCGTCTTCCGGACTTCCGAAGAGAGCTACCCAAAACCAAATTTTGTGACCTGCCGCTTGCGTCCTCAAAAAGTAGGTGTAGCCAGCAAATTCCATGATCGTTGAAGGTTTCATTCCCTCTATAGAATCATATCATCAAAATATTAATGCATTCAACATTAGATTCAGTCAAAAAACAGGTGCAAAACATACGTCTTAGAAGATTGTCCACGTTCTTAACTCCGATATCCCTCCGCCAAGTCATCCTGCCGGTTGTATTACTAGGTACAATTTCGGCATTCACGGCATGATGGATCTTGCGTTGATGATCAATGTAGTTTTGGCGCTCAATCTTATTGTCGTTGCATGGATAGACTTCACAGCCCACAGGTCTGCAAAAATCCCAAGTTGGTTACAAGTTTAACAGTATCAAATGATACGCTTGCCACCTCTGAAGTTACCTGAAATCACAAAGTCCAATATGCCGTTCCTCAGTATCGAAACTGAGCATCTCGTTGCATCCCTGAGAACCAAAAGTGCATGGAAATCGATAGTTCAAAGCCAACTGCTCAGCACACAAATTGCGGACATCAGACAATCCCTTGTTGCAGACTGTACATCGGATCTTTGTAGCTCGGCAGACGCTGCAGACATTGTGACCTCCGGAGCAGCAAAAGATTGGTGGTTTACGTACAGTGGAGCAAATGGTGCACTTCAAGAGGTTCTCCAAACTGGTTTGGTCTCCAATCGGCATAGACGATGTGGGTTCCGCTTTGCGTTGTCGTTGTTGTTGTTGTTGTTGCTGCGGTGGTGGATCCATATTAAAGTTGGTTGACGAATTCTGGGAGGTCTGTCGATGATGGCTTTGAGGTTGATGGAAATTGGGTGCTGGTGGAGGTCCGCGAAAATTCATATTCTCAAAATCTGAAGATACACTGTCTGCACATTTGCCGGCAGAAGGGCCATTCTTTCTGAAAAATCAAAGGTCACTTTAAGGATTTTTGGCCTTACAGCTTACAGAAGGTTTTACCACATATTTAGCAGAAACTTGCAAGAATTCTGATCTTTGAGGACGAATTACTTACGGTTTGAAATTTCTGTTTTGATACGACTTGTTTGGTGGTGGTTTCGCGTACGATTTCTTGTTTCCTTCCATTTTCAACTAACTTTAGCTGTTTTACAAGTTAGAGTAATGGTTTAGTTTATATACTGAAGTTTAAACTATTGATTGTCACACTAACACCAAACGCCATTTAATATTATCAGATCAGCCAATAGATTTGTTTTCCTGTTGCTCTAGTAAATGCGGACCATGCATTTCCTGCTCTCTCTTCAGTTCAAGCGGATCTTATGGGAGAAACGATATCCTGACGTAATTTTCAACATTGGAATCTCTCTTCTAAAAGCAATTCTAACATGCTAGAGCACTAGGAGAACAACAAGTTCAATATGTAACAATATAGACGCCGATCGGATCATGGGTTTGCTCCTGGGAGCATGTAAAACCAAAACATTCTAATCTTGAATCTGCTGTTGCAGCCGAGGGAGAATTCTTATTCTGTCATTGTTTGCTCAAGCTTTCTTTTTGTAATCTCATCAGCAGAATGCCAAGATAACAACGATAAGCTTTTATCATCAACTTAATCGATATTCTGGATCTTGATTTTCAAACATTTCTACTTCCGTCCTTTGAAAACCGGCATCAGGTCTTCCAAATCCGAATTTTGCCCATGCATATTAGTATACAAGCCAACTAATGAATCTTAGACGTTTCTACGAAATCCCATACATTTTTAGCTTATGGTGCAAAAACAGCAACTTGAGCAGACGCATCTAATCACAATTAGCCCAGTTGCATCAATACAGTAAAACAAAATATTCAACGACCTTCACACTTTTGGCAATATCTTGAATCATCAACGGTGTATATTAACCAACTTGAGATTACCATAAGATGACAGCAAATCAATGATTCTACTATTGCTTCTAGCCTAGCTTACGCTAGAAAACAGTAGAACCACACAGTTTGAAAACATGCGAAACAATCCTTTTGACAATCTACTTCCGACGTACATTTTTTACTTATTTAGATTCCTAAGGTCGTTCCGAGACACAAAATTCAGGTGGATCTTCCGATAACTATAAGGAAAAACTAGCAAAACAATAGAGATTTTCGCGATACAAAAGATGTATTGTTCTATCAGCCAACAACTGATTGTCTTCTCCAGATGTACACCTTTGATCACGGCCAGATTATAGCTGCGATCATGTTGCCAAAATGACACAAACTTCCCTCATATAACCTCATTTCGCAAGCAACTCTTTTACGTAACTTTGATTTAGTGAGTAGTCGACTTTTAGATCATTGCAGCCATAGCCATTATGCTGCTGCCGAAAGAATAGTTCAACTGTAGAAACACAACCTTTTGCTAGTCAACATGAGAGCTTTATTTTGGTGGTTCTGCTTCCTGCTAGCAGAAGCGCCATCTACAATTTTTGCTTTATCCCGAATTCGGCCGCCGCGACCGCCACATCCGCCATTCTTCAACAAACCGACAACAATCGTCAAAGATCCGTACATTTGGGACGGCGTCAAGAACCTCAACGAACACATTGCTTCGATCGAATCGAAACGGCAGCCTCAGATTGCAGTCAAGGAGTCGACACGGCAGGAACTGTCGTCATTTTCCCAGTTGTTTGAAGCCAGTTCAGCGAATTTGAACACTGCGGCGATATGCAACTCGTGCAAGATTATCATGGGTCTTATGGTTCTTCATGTAAGTTAAAAATCGAGCTCTATTGTGGAAGCGATTTGTAATGTTCTTGAATCTGCAGGTCCGGCAAAACCAACTGGGCGACGTCATCGTCGAACAAAAGCTCAAGCTCATCTGCCCACTCTTTGAACGGTTCACTACAAGAGAAGCGTGCGAAGGCCTTATCGAACGCATCGTTCCTACTGTCGCGTACATTTTCAGAAACAGGCCCCGACTGACTGTTGAAGGCTTCTGCGGCTACACGTTCCAGCAGTTCGGTTGCGACACCCAAGACCCGTACTTTGAATGGGATATTAATTCCTCAATGGATATACCAAAAAGAGTAGTTTCGGTGGCCAAAGATCCTGACGATTATGATGAAGAGCTGGAGCCTGTTCCCGAAGAAGTGCATCGAGAGACCTCCGAAGGGCTGAAGAAGGGCGGGAGACTGGGGAGAGTTCGAACGAGAAGGGACCGCGGAGCACCCGTTAAGATACTGCAACTCGCCGATATGCACGTCGATCCATGGTACACACCAGGAGCTCCTGCTGTTTGCGACAACAATATTCTGTGCTGTCAGAACGTTTCGGTCAAAGGTGATGATCAGGAGGACGTTCCAGCTGGGTTTTACGCAGATTCGCATAAGTGCGACCCGCCCATGAGTATGTTGGAGTTGACGTTGAAGAATATGGCTGAGGAGCATAGCGTAAGTGTTGGCTTTTCCAAATTTTTCAAGTTTCTGAGCCTATGCTTTTCAATGCGTTTTGGTTCCAGGACGCCCAATTCTTCTACATGACCGGCGACATCGTTCCCCACAACATTTATTACAGTACCAAGGAAATGAACTCTGAGATCGTTCGTGAGGCTTCTTCGATCATCTACAAGTACTTTCCGGACATAACGCTGATTTCGATGATTGGTAACCATGAACCTCATCCGGTCAACTGGTAAGATTTTGAACAAGTTGGAATTAAATTGAAACATTTTCTAAAGATCGGAATACAATATTTTGTTACCAGTTTCAGCCCTGTTGACGCTCCTGAACATATCAACACTCGCTTCATCTACGATGTGGTCTATGATTCTTGGAAACAGTGGATTCCAGCTGACCAAAACGTGACTTTCTTCAAAGAAGGCTTCTATGTCCGAGAGATTTCGAGTAGGTTCAAAGTTGTCGCTTTGAACACAAACGTGTGTTATGGATTCAACTTGTAAGTTGACTTGATCAGGCTTCAGCGGCGTTTCAAAGTCATTGGGCGTCATTCTTGTTTGTTTTCTATATTATTCCAGCTGGGGCATGTACGATGTCAAGGATCCTGGAGGCCAAATCGAGTGGTTGATTGAAGAGCTGGAAAAGTCTGAAAAGAAGAACCAAAAAGTACACATTGTTGGACATGTTCCACCTGGACATGCTGAGTGCAGTAAGGTTTGGAGTCGCAACTTCTACAACGTCATTGCTCGGTAGGTAACAGCAGAGTTAGATAAGAGTCGTATAAAAAGAACAGGGAAACTTGAACCAATGTGATTTTTGCAGGTACCACAAGACGGTGACGGCCCAATTCTATGGTCACACCCATTACGACGAAATGAAGCTCTTTTACAGTCCTACAAAACTCGGCGAGCCCATCAACGTCCTCTACATTTCGCCATCGATGACTCCATACGATACACATAATCCATCGTACAAGGTCTTCTATGCCGACGGAGGCGATTCGCCAGATGCCACTTGGGACATTATCGACTATGAGACTTGGGTCATGGATCTAACGGCGGCTAACGAAAATCCAATGGAGAAGTTGCCTTGGGTTCCGCTTTACAAAGCTACGACGGCCTACGATCTTCCTGATACTCGAGTCGAGAACCTCGGAGTGCTAATGACTGAAATGGCCAAGAACAAAACGCTCTTTGATACTTTTTACAGGTGAGATTCAACTGAAAATGGGAGAAAAATCAAAGATTAGTGAGATATCAGTTTTTTTCGTATTTCAGGCACTATTTCAAAGCCTTACCTGGTCAAAGGTACCCGACAAACAGCACTTACACAAGGAAACGAGTCCTGTGCAATATTGTCAAGCCTTACTACCGCAAAGAAGAAGAATGTACACGGATTCAGCAGCAGGTCGACGGGATTGTACTTCCGATACCGCATAAATAACATATTTGCACACCTTGCAAAACAGATACACAACATAAATCTTTACAAAATTGGTGCTAAGATCGTAGATTATACTTCATATATTGTGTCCTCGGTATCACCATAGATACTGATGGCTTGAAAATAAATCTGATGTCACAGAAATAGCTGGAAATAAGCAGACATGAGAGGTTCTCCGGTTTTCATGTCAAGCCGGACGTTTAACAACCAACCGCGTTGATGGTAACCATTGCTGCAGTCTGGAGTTGGAGTTGGCCGACCGAAGCGCGTTCTGAAGGCCAAGTAGGGGAAAAATTGTTTCTCTTTCAGCCATTTGTATTTATATGCTGGTGAGTCGAAGCACAAAATCGTGATCATGGCACGTCTTCTCCTAACTATCGTCAAGAAGCCTTTGCTGAGAAAGGTCATGTCGTTCCAGAAGCATTTCAACTAACTGGTAATGTGCCAAAATTATAGATTCATGCATTCTTTCGTTTTTGTAATGTTACTTTATCTGTTTTCTAGATGAAGCACGTATCCCGATTGAATCATGTCCTACAGATAATAGATGTTTCAAATTTTTCTGCAAGGATATGAAACTGCTAACGGAACAACGATATTATCGACAACAGATTTCGATTCAACAGCGACTATGTGTTCCATAGAGGATTTACTCAATGGACCAAGGTGGGAAACTCGGCTGGTTCAATTCACCTCGTTTAATTAACATGGGTAGCTAAATACTTTATAACTCCTTCAAAAATTAACTGAACAATCTGAAACTTTCGGAGATTAATGGTGGAACAAGAGGTAATGCATGTGCAAATTTTCGGTTGTCTTTACAGATTTTCGCTTTGTAACAACCGTATTCAATGTGATCCCTGCGGGCCCAAAACAGACATTACCCAAACAACGGATCCAGCTTTCTTGTTCGCCCCATACAAAAAGGCTAAACAACGGGTCTCATGCTCTCGTTTTCGCGTTGCATCTTTCTGAACAACGGATCCCAGGTTTGTGTTCTGGGTGAGGATGCAAGAACATCGAGCAAGTTGAATTGTACTCAATGACTTGATAACTAAATAGCTTAGAAAGTAGATTATTCGTTGAACGAACCTTCCGTTTGCCAAAAATGTAGGAGTATCATTTAAAACATACAAGGAAGCTGTTAGGTCAAGTGCTTAATTAATGTTTGCAAAGCAAATAAATTCATAAACTGCTCCTTAATAACTAACTAATTCGCTGGCTGTCCAGTCGTTTCAATGACAAGTGGAAAATGTAGCAGATTGCATCACTGTTTCAATAACTAAGAACGACAAGGCGGGTAAGGGAAAAAGCAAAAATCAAACTCGGGTAAACCAGGACAAAAATGGAACGAGAAGACAGGTGGATGAAGGTATGAGAGATTCACTGAATTTTATAACTGTTATGAAAGCCCGGGTATCCGTTGTTCGGAGATGATACGATTCGTAACGACGTTGTTATTATAGATCAAAGTGAGGAAGCTGATTCGGAACTAAGTGTCCGTTGAATAATGCAAATTGCCATCCGCCGGGGAGAGATGAACGTGATGTAGTAAGTAAATAAAATGCGCTAGTGTTGGTGGTTGGGGAGAGGTTTGAATTGGAATTAGAAATTACATAAAGACTTATTTGTTTGGATTGATAGATACTTTAGAGGATGATGCAGATTGGGAGCCTGAAGAGCGACAACAGGATCCACCGAATGGCATCCAGTTGACGAAACAGGCGGAAATAGCCGGGTCATGAAGTTACGACCAGGTGTATTACGAACGGGATGCGTGTAGGAATAAAAAAAGAAGAATTTGGTGGAACCAGAAGCACATGGGTAGTCAAAATGGAACTGATTGTGATTGGAATTGATGCGGTTTCTAAAGGATTTTATGAACTGGTATGGCTCCTGAGATGCCGAGCGTACCATCGACGAAGGACCAGAAGAAGAGTATGACGTAGTTAGATGCCCACTGGCCCAAGTTAAGTTGGGCCCAGATGCGTTTGAACGAGATGGAAGGTTGATGGTGGATGCTAAAGCCACCTGCCACTAATTGACAATTCCTGTTAATTTTGATAGCATGAATCTGGATGCCTTGCGGTTAGCTCGGAGGTTCGTGGAGGAACATGGGGCTAAGTTCTTGGATGCCGAGTTCGACGCTACGCTGGAGCCTCACATATTATATCACGCGCTGTAACTTAACTTATACCAAATGGTTACGTGCCCGGCACACACGGTTATCCATCATTACGGATGCATCAAAAACAGTGCTAAAACTTCAAAATCACTCACGCCAACAAAACTGGTGCTTTGAATCGTGAAGTTTTGACAAATGCCAGATATTTGTCTCAACGTTTCAACGACCAGATGCTCCGTAACTTTGAAATACTATTTCGGAAGTGTAACTACCGAACCATCAAGACAATTGCCCTTTACTAAGGTTGCATGTGCTAGCCGTTCAGAATCTGGATACAGCGTCCACTTCCGTAACGTTTTTGTTGTTTCTTTGGAATAACAACGTAATGTAAACGAACGACTTGAGAAACTTTCATGTAACTTGGAAAAATAGAAATTTCCGGGAATTGAGAGAGCAAATTATCTACTCATAAAGATATTGCTGGATAGGATAAAGATGGGATGTGTGGCAAACGCAAGAAGTTCAAACAACCTGTAAAGAAAAACGCGTTACAGAACGATCGATGTGATACTACTCCAGCGTAAATTATCGCCCAGTTTTTCAGCAATAGAAGCGTATCTGTGGCGAAGGATTTACTGCAGGAAAATATTTACAGGGATTTTTCCCATTCGCGATCTTCCGCTTCCAGATTTGCAAAGTTGGAGCAGGCGACAAAGAACTTGAGCAGCGTGTCCGGAACAGCAAGTCGCCTAGTCTCCTTCAGCTGTGACTTGACATGGGATGAAGTGAATTTTGGCTTTCTTAATCACTGCCCACAATTACAGGTAGGAAAATAGGTTTCATCTTCTTTTAACCATTTCAAAAAGACTTTGAAGACTTGACATATTTATGGTTTTTAGATTTGTGGCTTGAGGGTAATTGACGACATTGACAATGGCCCTGATGAGATTGAAAGCAGGAAAGGAGCAGCGAATCCTTGGGAAAGGCTACGAGTACAAAAACAATGGAAAAACTGAAATTGACGTGAGTAAATTTATTCTTTATTAAGATCCTGCAGTTTTTGGATTGACTCTCCAACTTACTTGCTATCCTTGCTGTTTCAGATTCCGATCGGAAACAATTTCTGATGAATTCACGGATCCGATGGCAACAACCATAGCTTCGTTCCAACACCTGATCATCCAACAGTCGAATTCTTTAGCTACTTTGCAACAGGCTCTGACTGGAACTGCTGGATCCATCACACAAATGCTCCAGCTGCTCCCTCAACCGCAGCATTTGAAGAACCTCAAGACCTTTCATCTTCAATTAAACTCTGGGTGTTTCGGCGAGGATCCTTTACGGCGCTCCTGCTTTGCCGAAGCCTTGTCCATCTTGAACAGCATGAGCTATATGAAGACGGACAAGGTCTTCATGGCAATGGATGAAACTAATTTCCTGCGTTTAACATCAGACGACAAAACAACTAAAATGTCATGGACCAAAGGATCAGAGGGTGGAAGAGTTTCGATACGACGTCGTGTCTTCATCTGTTTCCTAACCTCGAGACCCCTTGAATGAGTAATGTTTAGATGTTCAGCAGGCAATACTTTTAGTCTATAGTATTAGTATTAGAAGCAAATTTTGGGCAAAATCTTTGAAAAAATTGCAATGGACGGCCTTCAGCATTCCAAGGAAACCCGCTGGGAGTACCTGGTCAAGACAATTGAAGGCATGGGCGACTGTGTCTCGGGGGAAAAAGGGCTTGAAAGAGGAGCCCGACTGCCTCCAAGGCAACAATCTTCAAGGTTGTGACGTCGCTTGGCGATACTCCCGAAAACTTATCTTACGTTAGACAATGTCGACCATATGACTTCAAATATCACTATTCATTGACATGGACCAAGACAGTTGCCATTCGAATCTTGTCTCAGAGGATGCTGGCGGTCATCGACAGAAGATCACGTTACAACTCGCTTGGCGCCGCGGTAGGTCTTCGTAGGGGTTAGAGGGGTGCATTCTCCCCCTCATCCTTACTTAGCCTCTTAGTCACTGTGTGGACTTGGTGGTACAGAAAATCAAGATTGACAGTATGAGTGTTCCAGGATGAATCAACTGCTATAGACTCGAGACGTGTCAGCGTCTAGGTTCCAGAGATTTAGGACGGGATCGAAACCTTGCCAAGTAGTCGCTCGCAGGTCCAAAATCAGCGTCTTTTTCAAGCGGGACAACCATGATTAACATCCCCATGTCATCATACACCACGTCGCTAGTGTCCTCTTGAGAAAAAGAAAAAGTCAAGTTCAAAGAATGGTCCCAACGGAACAAGAGGTGATTAATTAACACCAGCAGCGGACTTTTGAATACCCGGGTATTTTCCAATTTCCGAAATCCATCGCCCACTTCCCAGTGTGGTCCCCAACAGCGAGCAAAGCCCGCAAAAGTTTCCAGTGTCACCCTCGGACCTGACATCCCATGCATTGCAACAGGAGATGAACTTCGTTAACATGCTGTATAATGTTTTCAAATGGGAATTTTCCTCAAATGGTCGTTCAATGACGTCGCCATCACAAGGTTTGTTCAACCGTTTCTTGCAAACAACGAATGGTCTCCATTCCAGCTTGTTATCCTATGGCATGCTTTCAATGGCAACCCAACGCGATTCATACTCTTCTCCAATAGTTTTACTTGCGCTAGATCCAAGTTGCCATCACAATATTTGACGATTACAATAGTAGATTTTCTAGAGGGCGGAATAGTTGATACTATTCAAATTACGGGCTTTGCTTCAAAGACTTCGTGCCGCTGGTTGAAGACTACAAGGATAAAGTTTTCCAAATCAGGTTGATAATAAACCAGTCGAACGAAAGAAGTAAACACAAAAAATAGAGCGGATGCAATTGCTCATTCGCCTTGTTTGGCGTTCGGAGCCCTAGTAGATCGTGTGGTCATGTACACTATGCATATTTTTTGTCCTATTATTCTAACATTGGCGTGCCAATTATTGGCACACCCTCATTCACAAAAAGCGCCATCTAGCGGATGGCGCGGTGGCGACCCTCGTTGGCAGGCAGGGAAAAAAATGAGAAGAGAAGAAAAATATTTTGTTTGAAGCAAGCAACCTTCCTCAAAGTTTGATTAATCTTCAGAAAGTTCCCTTTTTCTTTTCTAACAATCATGAAAGTTTTAATGAATGAACACTCATAAGTAAAGCAAAAACAAAGGCTAATGGTACTGATGACCTCATATCTTTATGATGGCGAGAACAGAAAAAAGGAACGTGTAAAGGGAACGTGTGATAATTATTTTTTTTATCGGAAAATGTGGATCCCACATTATCTCTAATTTGAATCGATGAATGTTGTACTTGAAATTTCTCACGGGTACGTGAAATGATGAACTTGTAATTTCGTAAGTATACGAGAAATGATGAACTTGTAATTTTACTTGTAAGTGTAAGCAAAATTAACACCTGATAATTCCGTAAGCAACTTTAACGATATATGAGAATCTTGTATTTCTTGTGTACAAACATGTTAGCTTCCATACATCCCTCATATTGACATTTACGATCTGATACATTCTGTTATGGTTCTCTCTCTGCTAATTTTGACAGGTGTAGGAATATATCCATAATGTGAATTTTTAGTCGTGAAAAATTAGCTGATAAATTACTGTAATAAATTTTGCTCAGTGTGGTTGAGTGACGATTTCCTGAGACATTCTAAGCAGACGATTTGCAATAAAACTTGGGTTGTTTGACATGATTTGAAAAATGTGAGTACAAACAGGGTGCTTCCTATAGAAACAGTTACGTACAAGAAACTTCCCATATACGAAGTCGCATTCAGATTGATCATATCCAATACAGAGTATTTCAAATAGCTTATAACGTATACAGAGTGCTGCATTCAGGGAAATAAGATCGTGTTATGGTTTCTTGGAGTCTATATTGGCTGGCTGCTGAATACTAATAAAATCCACAATTTATACAAAGAGAACGACAAAGATTATTTGCAGTCCGTTTAATTCAAAACGTTTCCACTTGGACGCAATAAACTGTGTTCCTTATGGTTACAATCCACCAGACTAACAGCGGACCTTGTTGTATATATTTGTACTTTGTTTTTCTGTTCGAAATAAACATGGAATTATCTTTTGCGCAAATCTTTCAGGTGCCCCGGTGCCTCGGGCGGTTAAATCCATCGTTGTCGCCGAGGCCACTGATTTGATAGTCAGTGGGTCGTAGACATGGCATTTTTGATGACCCGCCCGTCAAAGCCCATGTCAATAGTTAAACTTGATACTTTGCCAGTAGCTTGCCAAGGCTTTGTAGCGGCTTTTAAAACTTGTTTGGAATGGTTCGGCGCTTGGGGATGCCGCAGTCCAAGATGACGTCAGTATCCAAAGTTTCATTCAAGCATACTTGTCAGATGGATAGCGTGTCTAGGAAAGCTCATGTCAGTTGAAATTCTTCTAGGCGTTTTTATGACCAACGCTAAATCATAAGAGTATGTCTCTTGAACGTTGATCATAGTGACGAAAATGTACCTCTAAGCACTGGTGATTTAGAGGATATCAAGGAACGGTATGTGTGGAGTGTGCTGGCGAGTTTAAAAAACTACAAGAATTTGACAAAAGCACGAAGAGTAGGGTCTACTTCCACCGCTTGGACTTTGGCTACCGACTTTCCTGTCGGTTTGAATACAAGCACAGCAAACTGCTGTTCCTCAAAGCCCTCAAATACCATGTAATCGGTATTGCTAAAGTTTGTTAGGGACTAGCCAGTTACACCTACAGACTTTCTTTCTTGACCCATCGAGAGCCAAATACTAAATTTAAACCACAAATCCTTAGAATTTTCAATGTAAAGAGCAACAGGTGCCTTTTAGCCGAAGATTCACAACACGCGTGTTTTTCGAGGTATAACAAATCTTGAAGGACTTTAAGAAGAAAGTCTCATTTTGTCTTTCGATAACAGAACTGGCAAACCACCGGTTTTTTAAAAGTTACAACTGGTTCTTGAGAATAGAGGTCTGGTCAACTAAAGGGCGGGGGGTCAACGGGTCAGAATAGGGGGAAAGTAAAAATTATTGGTTAGACATTAGTTTGTTCTTTCCAATGATGGGAGGGAGTTGATGATGGGAAAACAAAAAAAGTCCTTTGTAGAGCTCGATCGGCTCTTTCGAATGAGCTATTGCAAGGCTCTGTAGCTTTCACGTTGTTCGAGAAAAACTTGGTCAAATGTCAAACGTTTTCTAGTGGACTCTGTGGACGTCCACCTGCTTATGGACACCTTTTCAGGTTTCTGAAACTAGCAAAAAAAGTCTACCTACAACAACAACGAATTAATATTTGTGCTAGTCTTGGGGGCCACAATGGCAATGAGAAGGTTTTTGGATTTAAAAAACGTGGAATGCCATATTGGCCGTTGAACGTGTTGATTGCGTCAAGGCGTCATCATAATTTCGCTGTAATCATCTGTAAATACATACTTTGCTTCGATTTGGCCACACCCATCGGCTTACAATTTGGACTGCGAATTTTGAGCCATTCGGAATACCCAACCAATGACAAATTAAAACCTGTGGAACTTTTTCAGAAATCTGTGTCTACTGACACATAGCGAAGATTAAAGTTCAGTGCCAAAATAATGAGACACTATGAGAATCACCACCAAACGTAACGTAACATTACCTACGATAACGGAACAGACTATAAGCAATTGCGTTGATAGCCGATTGTTAATGAAAACCACTAGGGCTGTTTGGAAAATTTAATGGGCCGATTGCGTGTTCCACCGGCCGATATATGAGCGAATCTTTTTGCATTAATTGACAGCTGTACCGCTAGCCGATTATCTGGAGTTGCCATCTAAAAAATTTTCCTTCTGAAAACATCTGATAGAGCAGCTGATTTGTTGTGAAAATATAATGAATTATCACAAGTTACATGTGGTTCCAACGATATCAGTAAGAATCGGATGGGTATATAACGGCCGTCGGCGCATCGAAGTGTCATCAATCAGTTCACTTCACAGCTTCACAGAGCTTCAGGAAAGCCAACTGTGGAACTCACTCGAAACACTTCAACTTTTCACCCTGGTGGTGCCAACAATCAACTAACTGTTTCAGTTTCACCCTTAAAAAACTTAATTCCTTGCAAAATGTCTCGCATCGTTCTAGCGCTTTTCCTCGCTACCCAACTCGTTATGGCTTTCGGAGGTAAGAAAAATAATCTGTGGAACGGCTTCAAAGCGTTGAGAAAGGATCTAAACTTTTCTTTTTGCAGCCAAGTGCACCTACTACGGTTCTCC
>JAQGBJ010002569.1:0-15862 GCA_034698345.1 Sphaeridia pumilis
ACCTATGTACCTCCGGACGTGCCTGGATACTTTGAAAAGTGTGTGTGGCCCGAATACGTTAAGCATCATAAGGAGTGTATCGAGGGCAGACCTGACGTTACTCTATTTGATGGACGGACCGGTGTTGAGAATATCTGGAGACAAAGTCTAGTTAAGATAGTTGAAGAAATGGAAAAGAAGTGCCCGGAATTGATTGTTGAGGATAATCAAGCCCGTAGAAATATAGTGTGATGCAGCTCAGGAGCTAGCGTAGCAGGAAGAGAAGGACCTGATCTGGAAAATGTGATATTTTATAGTGAATCTATCCTAATCTGAAGCCTAGTTTTGACCGAGTGTTCCGTTTATACATAGTTTCAAAAGTTGACAAGGTTCTGCACAAGGGCCATTTATATAAAACCGCATTCCAGTAGTTTGATGTTAGCATTGGATGTAGATCTTCAAAAGTTGTTTTTTGGTGAATAAACTGCCATTGCAGTTCAAATACATAAACTGTTGTAGTTATATATA
Organism: Sphaeridia pumilis; assembly: GCA_034698345.1. Taxonomy (NCBI): domain Eukaryota; kingdom Metazoa; phylum Arthropoda; class Collembola; order Symphypleona; family Sminthurididae; genus Sphaeridia; species Sphaeridia pumilis. Next base: position 508 of record JAQGBJ010002569.1, read on the forward strand.
GACTCTCAAATGATAATGATACAGTAGTTATTCAGCTTCAGTTTCAGCAGAAGAAGCTCCACTTATTCTACGTTCACCAGATTTAGCAGTATCTCCATTTGTAGATTCGTCCACGTTATCGCCACTACCACCGTCCAGCCCATCTTCATTATCTCCTCCACCTGGAAGGTCGGCTACAAAGCTTCCATAGATCGGAGGTGTCAAGCCTTGACTGATGTCTTCCTCATATTTATCGTTGACATCAATAACTCGCTGTTCAGGTTCAACAACGTTATATTAACCTTTAACAAAATGTATGTTTTAGATATTTTCAGCAAACCTGTTGTCTCTGAACCAACGTCTTTAGGAACTCCAACTTCTGCTGCCGCCTCTCCCGAAGAATATCTTCCCTCAACAAGTACTCTTGCCGTTGCACGTCATTAGCCTCCTCAACCTCCTGCGCCGATCTTCTAACCTCCAGCGTCTCAGCTTTCACCTTCTCAATCTGGGACCGAAGATCTTCGTTCTTTGCCTGTAGCTCCGCCCTCTCGCGTGCAAACTGCCTGTCGCCTGCCAAGTACAAAGCTTCCAACGCCAAGATCATCCTATTGAGACTGTTTCGAACGTTTGCTAGAACGACGCCTCGTGCCGGAGTGTCTATCAGCTCTTGTCTTATCAGCTCATCTGAAATCCAGACCATCAGCCACTTCTGCCAATTCTAGTCGTGCCTCTAAACCTTGACCTCACCAAACAAGTCTTCCATCAAAGGAGCCATTCGAGAGTCAAACCTGTCGTTCCGAACAGGTCCGTAGTTTTCCATCAAAAGGTGATCAAATCTTGCCAAGAGCTTCAAACGATCTGCTCCATCACTAGCAGCATTCAATACCTGAAAAAAGCGTTTACTTTCGTTCTTCAGCAGCTCCATTTCGCTACAAGTTTGAACCAGCAGTTTACCCTGTATTCCCATGGAACATCGTCAGACCACCAAATCTGCTTCGGAAACGCTTCGCCCAGCAACTCTTGGCTATCCAGCTCTGCGTCTTTGGCCGTATCTTCCCCAGTTATTTTCTGAACCAACTCTTTCAAATTCATTATGTCGCTGATTCGGTAGTTCTGCAGATTACGGAATTTTCTAAGAATCAGTGCCCTTCTTACAGGCTAATATTTAGATTTACCAAACCTCGTTCAAAGCGACCTCTGTAGCAGCTCTTTTCTCTCCAAGTTCAGTTACAGAGTTGTGTTCTTTATCAACGTTAATTGGCTCTGCGTACTTCAGTAGCAAATTGTCCACTAGAGCTCCCGAATGCCCATCTTTTTTGTCTAGTGTCTTCGTATTCGATGAAGCTAATTTCAATCTACTTTTTGATGGTTGGAACAGCAAGTGCATTGATTTTGTGTCCGAAGACTCGTTGTTGAGATCTGCAGCAGCGTCTGAAAAGTGTATTTTTTGGCTATCCTCATTTTCGAAGTTACGAATACTCGGGTCAACATAGCTCAACAGCGTTTGAAAACTAAACTCTAGTTTTGGCTGCTCATACAAAACTGTACGTGGCGTTGACATACTGTTTCAGGACTTTAGTTAAACCAAACACCTGTAAAGATATCCCTCTGAGATTAAGTTTACCGCCAAAATTGTTGGAAACCCAGGTGAAAAACGTTTATTCAAGAGCAAAGAAGACAAAATTTTATCGTAGTTTAGGCTTAGACAGTCTGCTTAATGAAAGAGTTCCAATCAAGTCCATAAATGAGCAATTTAACAAAGTACCTAAAAGGTCTACAAACAAACTGATCACAAGCTACCGCAGCGTCCGTGGTAAACAATCGGTCAGTAGCGTTCTGTCTGTAAGCGTTCCAAACGCGATTCATCGGTCCAGCTTTGCCGCTGAAAATCTCCATCAATCTGCAGGACCAAAACTACAATCAGTCAGCTTCTATCGTTTTTCAACAATGAAAATTCTGAAATGTTGAAACTTACCCATCCAAAATGGCCGATTCGAACCTCCCAGTAACTTGATTAGCCGCAAGGCAGATGGCGTACTCCAAGCAGTCATTAATGGGCACTGCCAAATTATCAACGATGAGATACCGGAACTCGTTCTGCTGGTCTTCCATAAACGCGTTGTGGTTGTGGCCACCACCGAAGTTATCCTGACGCCCAATATGTAAGTTGACAGTATCGTTGGTAGCGATCGTTACCACTGAGTACGTATAGTCGATAATGGGGTAGACGATAAACTCAATGGACAACAAAATGGCTCCCATAACCCCAAAGATGGTCTCCAGAAGGTACTTTGTTCGACCGATGACACCAGTATTGTTGTGGAGTTGAAGGATTCGTTTCTGCGCCTTGGAGCCGTGGTTCCTGGACGACGACGAGCCTTTTGAAGAAGACCTGCATCTTCCATACTTGGCGTAAAAGGGTAGTGGCGCTGCTGCTGAACTGGATCTTCTGGCGAGGCCTTCGCTGGAGACCCACGAAGGGTTCTGAAGGTTTGGCGTTGCTGTTGTAGCTGCAAAGTGGCCTCTGTTTTGCTGTGAAGTTGCCGAATGTTGGTCACTACTAAAGAGCAAAATGATGACCACAGGGACTAGATTAAGTTTGACGAGTTTCACTAGTTCCATGTTGTAAGCTCTAAATGTCTTATCACAGTTTGAAGCAGCAAAGTTTGCTCGATCCGGTTCCTTTGGAGACTTGTCGAATACTAAAGTCATTGATGGATTGACAATTGACAATGCGGATGTCCTGTGCTCTATTCTCGTCTTGTTGACTTGCATAACACTTGAGGATTCTTGTGGAAACAATGGATCGATTGCATAGTAGGAGCAACTAAAAGACCCACCCAAAAACAGCAGTTTTTCCTTACTGTCTTGTTCAAAAGACAAGTTGCATATATGTATAAGCTGAAAATTAGTCGTTTCCGCTCCAAACAGTCAGGTACGTATTCAAAGAAATTCCGCTACAGGGTGAGTTGTTGAGAGAGGTTGAAGCGCTTGAGCGCTGCGCTTTTGTCATGTCAACACTTGAAGCGACAATGATCTCCAGTAACCGCATGTGTCGCGACGATATGTCAACACAAGGTCAGCAGCGTCAGTCAATTTGGCAGAAAAATGCTAACGTCATTCTTGACAGTGACGAAAACGTCAAGCACCTTAAATACAACAGCATCAAAAGTTTGCAGATTAAATACATATCTAATTTTTCACAAAGACAAATTCGTTTATGAGATACACTTGCCTGAGAAAGCTATTTCGTGTCCGGAATCGAAACGGTAAACTTCGACGACAATGTTTCGCCATTTTCAAGTTCAACAAGTTCAGACGGCAAACATTTGATTTTAGTTCCAACGTCTTAGATATGACAATGCAGTTTTCAGAAATAGAAGGATTTGGTGGAAAAATTTGATGAAAGTGACGGTATTGATCAATCACCTGCTGAATACAAATTAGCGATGAGCCTAAATTAATTATGAATCCAGGAAGACAATAAGTTGCCGTTGTATCAAACGTTTAAACAGCTGATGGGCAGCAGAGCGTTACAGGCTGTAACTTATTACAGCTATCCTTGCGTGCTTGTGGAGAGCGCGCGTTGTTTGAGATGCTTTGATTCTTGGCGCAAATGTTTATGTTTTGAACGGGGAGAGATGCTAGTTTTCACATGTAAACAAACCATTAGAAAATGCAATTACGAAGGAATTTTGCTAGTAATTTCGAATTTGTAGCCACGATTTTGTAAGTTTGAACTGAATATCATTTTGTAAAATTGTTCTCGAGAGTACATAGTGGCTAACTGACTTTGAGATTTGGAAACATGATTAGAATTTGACGGGAAAATTAGCGCTATTTTGAAGGTGAGGTTTGTTGACAGATTGTTCGTTTTTCAAGTTTATGAGTGTTTTCATTTTCTCAATCAATAGTTAGACAGAGAAGCTTGAAAGTTTAATATTACTGTTCTTCTTTTTTCAGGTGCCATCAAAAGTTTCGGCCCAGACCAAGCGATATGCTGGAATGTGTTCAGTTGTCATGTGTAAGTAAATGAAATTATCAAACCGTTGGTGAATTTATGTGTGAAAGTTTAAATTTTATTGTTTTGTAGGAGGATTCAGAAATGTCAATAGTCTACTTGCCATGTAACAGTGTTTACGACTAAAGAAGATAAGACATTGACAACGAAGCTAAGCCAAGGTTGGTTGGATCTCATCAGAATTCCCCGAAATGGGGAAACAGAAAGACAAGGTGTATAAGTGTACCGAATGCGACTACACGACATCGTTCCTAGGCAATTTGCCCCGACACACCCGCCTTCACTCTGGTGAAAAGCCTTACTCATGTTCCTACTGCGGTCACCGCTTCAATCAAAACCAGCAATTACAAATCCACCTACGAACTCATACCAACGAGAAACCTTATTCCTGTGACATTTGCGACTACTGTACCACCAGCTCAAGCAATCTGAAGCGCCATGTGAGGACTGTCCACACGAAAATCAAGCCGTATTCTTGCGTTTGCTGCCCATACACATCCGCTCAGTTCTCCAATGTTCAAAGGCACATGAAAAGTCGCCACAAGATTTGTGCACATCCAGTCCAGCCAATGTCGCCTGAAAGTCAGCAGGATCAGCGTCACCAGCAACACCAACCACAATACAATCGTCGTGAAACGAAGCATACACCTCAAGTTACTCAGCTACAACAACCGACGGGAAGCCTTGTATTAGTCAATAGCCATTTGGGAGCCGTCGTCAGTCCTGCTCAGATTGTTGCCGTTGAACTTCATCAGCAAACTCATAATCATCATGGTATTCCTGTTGTGAATGGGTTAACGCCAACAACGTCTTGAAGATGTTTAGATGCGCATAGAGTAGTTAGTTTACAGCGCAGTAGTGTGTCTTGTTTAACGGCCGTAAAACTATGTTCAATTGTCAATTGACGCTTCTCAAATGCATCATAGGTAGAATTTAACGATATTTCTTGTAGTTTTAGTAGTACCGTTTTGTACCTCGATTAGGGCTTTAGCTGTATCATCAACATATAAGATTACAGTTTAGCTTTTAGGCAACCTGCAATTTCTCTAAGGAAAGCAATAATTCTGCTGCATTGCTAATATCAAGAAAGATTTCCAGGCTGAATATATGCCGTTGACTATAATGTTGTATTTGTAGCTATCAAGACTTGAATAGCTAGTTATATAAGGAGCCGCATTTAAACTTTTTAAAGGAATTAAACGGAAAACCTCTATGATTCTAAACTCAATGGCTGATCCTTATACATGGTTTTGAAATTACCCGGTAAAATTTAATTTAAAATCCAGGTCGTTCAATCCACCCGACCCCACCATGCTAACTCGATGAGGGGTCAGAAACAGTGATGTACACTGTTCATACAAACGAACCATAGAGTATGACGCATAGCGTCATTCAGGGGTCGAAAAGGAGCAGTGAGAAACGCGTTTATAGGAAGCCCGCGAAAACTCATTCGTTTGAATTTTTACCACCACACTGTGTCTTGAAGTGCATGATTTAAGGAAAACAAAAGAACTTATTGACTTTTTGATTCGAATTTATCCGTCTGCATTATGAATTTCGATACTGCCAGTATTTATACGCTGAACTGGTTCAGGTAGTAAAAAGCTACTGTTCTAGAGGGTGAAATCAATTTTGGCGGTTTTCTGCATTGCCAACTTAATTTTTCTTGGCTAAGCAGAAGCGAATACGTTAGCAAGCGTTAACTTTGGTTTCTTCATCGTAAGATTACAGATTTCAAGGTATAGATTATAGTCACACGGTAATCTCATGTTGTGCAGCTTCACGCAACTAACTGAGCGTTCATTTTCAGGGGATTTCATGAAGTAAACATGGCCCAATCAGAAAGCTCCATGGAAGTTGAAGACGGCTCAGATCAGTACAGCACTCAGTCTGTAGATGTTAGCCAATTCTCTGGTACCTTTAACCTTGAAGACTACGAAGTAACGACAATGGACCTTAGTCAAGCAATGCAATTCTTTGGCGACGATTTGGGACTAGGGCCAAGTTCAGCTCAGCACAATAGCCACGTAGATTCCTTCCTTGACGAGTGTGAAAAAGTTGGTGATTTCCTCAAGTGCCCATTCACCAACTGCCCTTATCAGACCAACATCAGGAACAACATGAAGTCTCATTTCCGCTATGTTCACGGCGAGAAGAAGTACAGATGCAATCACTGTGATTACCAGTCTGCCAGCCGCCGCAATGTGACAAGACATGAGCAAGTCCATGTAAAGGCGCTTTTGGACGCAACGTTCACTGGGGATGAATCCAAGCTGCATTTACTTCCTCTTCCTGACCCACCGCAGCAGCAGCAACAACTAATGGCTGCTTCCCTGCCTCAAGGCCTGACGGCCAGTAAATTATTTCTTACTCAGCGGGCTGCAAACCGAGCTTCTCATTCTCAACTGGGACCGAGTCCAGGAGTAACTTCAACAGCTACGGTGTCTTCATCAACGATTGCTTCTCTAAAACCCGTGATGTCAATGCCAGACTTCGAAGATGCAACTTCTGCCATTATTCCGGACAAACAGCAAGAAGAACGAGAATCGACACCTGAACGTGAAGAAGCTTCTACTTCAAAAACATCTTTAGCAACATCCCCTGAATCTGCCTTCAGATGTAAACTTTGTCCAGTCGCTTACAGCCGATCGTATGACCTCCACCTGCATATTCGGAGTGCTCACAAGGGAATTCACGCTTATGCTTGCGGCAATTGTCTTGAGAGTTTTCGTACTCTGAATGAGCTCACTGAGCATATGAAAGAAGATCATGGGGTCTTCCATGCAGGGCACAACCTTCATCCTTGCGAAATTTGTGACGCCAAGTGTCTGACTGCTGCCGTATATCAAGAACACATGAAAGCGTACCACAAAAGTGCTCTGATCCGTCAATGTCAAAAATGTTCCTTCAAGGCAACTACAAATGCCTCTTTGAATCATCATATGATGACAGAACATACAGTTACCGAGACCAGACCTTCGCCGTCAAAAAAGTTGTATGCTTGCTCCAAATGCCTCTTCAGATCACAAGAGAGAAATGAAGTATCGAGGCATATCAAAACTGTGCATAAAAAGGTCATGAATCCTCCTGCTGCCCCTCCTCCCGAACCTGAAAGAGCTGAATCACCACCTCCTGGACCTCCACCGCCCAAGAAGTTCAAGTACAAGTGTACCAGATGTGGTTTCATAGCCTCGTCCATTGAAGAATTCAAGATTCATTCTAGAAGTTGCAAGAACGCCATTGACAGACTGCTTAAGGAAGGAGCTAAGTCAATTACGCTTCATAACACTACAATTACTTTAGTGGATCCGAAAGACCGGCCGAGGAAAAATCTGGAACTAAACGGCAGTTTTGAAGGTCAAGAACAAATGAGCATCAGACCAACAGCAAACTGTAGCTATAATCCAGCTACTACATTCAAACTGGCAATTCAAGATGATACCAAGTTCGAAAACGAAGAGGACGATGGAGAGGATCGTGATCCATATTTGATGTGCAACCGAGAGGAACTTGATATTTCTACTTATGGAGATCCTTTGGCTGACTATATTGACGATCCCCAAGATGATGAAGAAGAGACATCACCTCGTAACAGCCTGAACAGTAGGAAAGCAACAAGTTCACATTCTGCGCAAGTTTCCGTCAGGCAGGTTCTGGCTTCGATGGCGGATACCCTAGAGGATGTGGCAAATTCTGAAATAGTAATACAGGACGATCAAGGAACTCACCCATACAAATGCAAGTATTGCCATTATGACACTGGCAATATCATCAAGTTATTTCACCATGTCATGAAACATACGGGCAAACAGTTCTTCAAATGTGGCTGCCCCAGCTGTAGACTTGGTGGTCAAAGTAAGCCTGTTAATCCTGAACATCCAAAGGTTAATGGTATACTTGGTGGAGAAAGTCATGAAGACGCGTGAAGGAAACCTTAATGGTGAGTTCTGATATGCTTTATCATTTTAATCTCGTTTGTAATCCTCAGCAATATATTAATGCTCACTTCAATTATTGCAGGTGCATTCAACGACCCCTCACTTCGGTGATTGTCTGACCGTCGCTAAAAGTAGAACTTTTGAAAAGTAGTTTTCTGTGAGTTATAAAATCTTTCCTTATTTATGTTATGTTCAAACTAGAAGCATATGCGAGTTTTATTGTTTTACTGGTTAAAGTAGGCTTATACAAATTTAGTTGGGTATATTTTGCGTAAATGAAATGTAGTTTAACAATGGAAGAGAGCATTAATCTTTGGATATGTTTTTGTGTCGTTAATCACTTTAAAGACTTAATTAATCGTTCATTGCTTTTACTTTGTTGTTGTTGTCAAACTGTGGGCGGATCTTATAAAATACTTTGGCGGATACTAGAGTAAAAACTTGCTAGAAGCCTTTGGTGAAGGCTTAAAAGCAATAAGCTGAAAATAATACTAGAGTAGAATTGTGATCCTGGGATTCTATCTATCACTCATGATTTACTGCTCTACGCTTGATTGAAATCCCGGATAAGAAGAATGTAATTTTAATATTTCTTGGTAAGCCTATCGAAACATTGTATCAAATGGTTAAGTGCGATATATTCATCCCCAGTTTAGCAGCAGCCACTGCACAGTAAGTATCACTTAACAATATCATGCAACACTTTAAAGACAGTTTTTACATTCAACGTATACAAGAAAGTACATTTACCGTATGGCTAGAATTAGCAATTATAAACAAAGGAGCTAACAGATAGGGTACCACAGCCATTCGATCCACTACTACATGTCTGAAGCACCACAGCCACATACCTTAACAACTGCATAATCTTGATAAATGTGGTCTTCGCTTCACTCCTAAGTTAATTTTTGCATGCAGAAGTTAAAGTGTACCTCATATCTGGGATATTATCGGAATGATGAATTCATACCGGCCCATTTCGTCATTACGCTAAAATTTGAATTGCCTCGTTTTTATCCTAGTTGATCGCTTCCTCATCAACAAGTGACCGCAGCGACCAATCTGACATTCGTAACTAAATAACGAGACCCACAACATAACAACAAGTCCCAAGTTATAAAAGCTTTGATTTTTTAGAACGATGCGTTGTATATTCGGTGCCTAACGAGCGTATGTATTGTTGTAGTCTTGGCGTACTGCAGCTGAAATTCAAAGAGTATCTTCGAGATCCTTAAGCTCTCCTCCTGCATACACCTTGACGTAATGTAAATGATGTTGCCTGGCTTGACGCTTCCTGGTGTTGTACACCCGAATAGAACCGCGGAGTCTGTCCTTTACCTACAAGCAAACATATTATTATCACATGATTGTTCTGACTTATTAACACTTGTGGGTTTTAATGTTTGGTATCAGAATTTACCTTTTCAAGAACTTCACTTTCCAAAGGAAAAAAGATGAACATATCTCCACCGATTGTCCACTCTGGACACCAATCTTCAGGTAAATTAGCATCCTTGCGGAACTCCGGCATATCTAAGAAACCATAACCAGTTGGTAGAGTGCATCAACAACCATAATCAGAAAAACTATATTTCATATTGAATCTCACCAATCAGATGAACATGGCGATTCTTTTTCGTCCGCTTACGGATATGATCTCTTTCAGTCCAGGCCATACCCAGAATGTCTATTTCAGTGCACAACTTGTTGATGTTGAATACTTGACGTGGCTCGCCAATTACTTCCGTTAAGACACGACTATAATCATCGGGATCACAGGCGCATACGTATCTGAGAGTCGGAAAGTAATTTGGCAAATCTCGCTGAACCCATTCCATTAGCTGGTGCATAGGGTCGCCGTTTAAGAAATCTCCGAGGCTGTGTCTGAACTGTAGAACCACGCTCCCATTCCAACCCTTGTGAAGCTTCATGTATGCTGCTGAGTACTCGTCACACAAGAACCAACTTCTACGTGTCTCAATGTCTAGGTTCAGTTCCTGCAGATCGAAGTATCCCTTCTTGTGAAGTACAGCCGTCAGGTTCGCAATATCATCCACTTTAACGTTTTCAGTATCGAAGACATAGCAAATTCCAGCGGTTCTTCTTGGCACCTTCATCTTGTTGAACATTTCTAAAACTTCCTCGATTGGTCCAGAGACCTCGTAAAAGACATCACTCAAATCGAAATCTTTTACAAAGTCCACAACAGTCTGCACTTTGCAAGAATGTAGATCAAATCTAGAAAATTTCCAACATCATCACATTAACCTGTGGGTACAGCAAGATAGAACCATTGGAGTGCCCAAAAACTTACATAAGCTCTACCACTTGGATTGGTTTTCCCTTGAGATACACACTGGCATCCTTCAAGCATCTATCAAAATGTCCATGCGGTGACCCCTGTCTGTGTTTCAGCTTACACCCGTCAATAATTCCGATGTGCTAGAAACAAAGAATTACATTAGTCACGTCTATACGATACTCTAACAGATGTATTCATCTTCTTTCCTCATACCTTCAAACGTGGACAAAATTTCAGAAACTCAAAGGGCACAACCCACTGTGGATCAACTTCGATGACGAATGCTTCCATGGGAGAAGTCTCAAACTCTGGGTCTTGACTGAAGCAATCTTCAATAACTTCATTCACCACATTATTCTTGCTCTTGTTTGCGGTAACGCTCCTGGTCTTGGGTCGTCTGCCTAGCAAAGCAACGGTAGCCTTTCGCTTCTTATTATTGCTCACTGCTTCTACGATATCTTCCACGGGCACATTTTTCTTGATCTCATATTCTCCATATTGCTTTTCCAAGCAAAAGCTACATCGGCAGTTGAGGTCCGTCCTTTCCAAACCGATGTAATGTGGGTATGTTGGTGTCCACGGGCTCTTGCTGAACGTTCCACTTCGCTCTTCTGCAGCTCGTAAGAGTGGCGTCAACAGCCGTAACTGCTTGATCTTCGGGAACTTTACAAGCAGAGTTGGCAGCAACAATCGTTCAATTACTTCCACGTCAAACCCTTTGACTGTCAAGCTTCTCATTTCACTTGCTGCAGCACCAGTGAAGAACGATAGTGTAATTGGCAAAGTCATTCTGGTCCAGTCACCCTTTTGCAGTTCCATATAGAAATTGTGATAGCGCATAGGACTTAGTGGCCATGTCTCTCGTGCATTGTCGAACCGTATGTACTCTTTGAGCTCCCTTCCTTGAGTCATGAACGAGAACAGTTTGGGTATCATCAATTCAATTCGTGTCCTTTCGGCTAACTGGAACTGAGCAGCTAAGCGCCAATCCTTGCAAACCAGCATAACATTCTTCAAGTCTTGAATTGGCAGAAATGCGAATATATTACGCAGTACCTGTAAAAATGACGTCAGAATTTAGGTTTCGAAATCGCATACAACTGAACAAATCACAAACAGCAAGACATTATTTACCAGATCATTCCGTTTCCAGTCTTCTCTAACATTGACTTCAATCTTTTCACTTTTCGGCAATGCTTTGCTGCTTCTGGCTCTACTCATGTCGCGATTGCCATGACTACGCAGGCTCCTGCCTTCCGGCTTCGAACTCGTATTTACTCCTTTGATATTTCTCATTTCATGAGTTAGTTGAGGAGGTTGAAGATCTTGCAGTAAGCGGTGAAGTCTATTGATATCCGCACCCAAGTCAATGAATTGCGCCATAATGAAAATGATCTGCTCAAATTCTACATTTTCGTTAACCGTTAATCTATTCTGTTGCTATCCGCCCAAACCTCTTGAACCTCAAACTAAAATTGTCAGTTCTATACTTGAACAGCTTCTTGAACTTCAATTTCAGCTCATCGAAACACTAAAACTCAACTTCAACTAACTTTAGAAAACTATTGAAAGTAAATTGAAATTTCTCAATGTTTACAAGCGGTATTTCACATAACACTCGTCCGCCTTGTGATGTTTTGGCTGAATGATGAATGCAGAACAGAGAGATCGAAACGGGAACCGACAGGCAAAGAAAACTTCGCGTTGAATGAGCCGCGCGGAAAATCATGTTTGCTCAATGGCATTTTGCTTGATGGTTTCATTCATTTTGCTTCGCATGCCGGTTTTCAAACTTCCTGAATCATTCGTCCTGGGGCAAATCAAAATCAAACCCAATCCAAGAAAAGTTGAAATTAGTGTTCAAAGCTGTTGAAGAACTTGAGAAATACTGAAGCTATTATCTCACGGGTCCTGCAATGATGGATCCAACGCCCGAGCAAACTGTTTTTGGTATCGCGGAGGTAATTTTCAAGTCAATTACAATTTTGGTTGCATGAAAACGGACCTAAAGGATAATATTAATATTTGGTTTGCTGACTTGATTTTACAGCTGGTGGACAAGATTTTCAGTTTCGTCGACACCAAAAGCCTCTGCAACGCTCGTCAAGTTTGCCACAACTGGCGTGAAATATCAAATCTGTCGTTGAAGCGCCGACTCCAGCTAACTTTCGTTCCTGAGGACAAAGACAGTGACACTTCTTCAGATAGTGACACTTCTTCAGAGACCATCACGGACAGCACCGTAGAACCCTCCTGTTCCGTAAAGACGATCACACTGTCTGAACACGAAGAAGACCACAAGTTAACTTTCAAAATCCCCCAGGAATTCAGTTTGTTGGTCAAGGATGTGATGATTCCAATGGCGGAGTCTGACAAGTCGAAGATAACAAGATGTTCGGCACTGCTGGTTACGGTCTTGGAGCAGGATTGGATTGGTTCTGTGGTTAATTTGACTCTGGACCGATGCTTGACAGTCGATGAATGGAATGCTGTTGGATGTAGAATTCTGAACAGATTCCCCAAGATGTGCCTTGTTGAAGTCAACATGGCAGCAAGCAACACCATTTCGGTGTTACCGCTTCGATACGCGGATATGGAAAATGAAGAAGACGCTTGGACTTCGGGATTCAAATTTCTCCGCGATGTGAGTTTAACTGTTCCTGTTACCGATCAAGGGGACGAATACGAGCCAACCAGAGTATGTCTCGATGTACTAAACCGTTGTTCAGATGTAAGAATTTAAAATTCTCGCTTGAATCGAGGTGTACCAATATATTACATGAGTGTATATGCTTTGTCTATTCTTGTAGTTGACCTGGGTTGCAGTGACATGGAATCTGAGAAGCGCGTTGGGTAGTTTGGGCATCTTTTTCGAAGACACAGGCTTTGGATGCAGTATACACGACAAGTAATAAGTAAACTATGATTTCTAATTGAGCTGTAAATGAAGGTTTAACTTAACACCTGCTTTGGTTGTTTCCTACAGAACTTCCCGCAAGATCTCGAGCAAATGTGTTCAGGCGATAAGACAAGATCTTGCAAAGGTGCTGACTGTAATCAAGCCGGGTAGGCTTACTTTGTCCCTACCATGTCATCCTGATTTGGTCTCGAGCATCCCGTCATCTGTGTCTGCTGAGCTTCATACTGTTGTTTTGGACATTAGAACCTTTCAATTTGAGCAAGAGTCAGTACATAAGGAGCACGAAGAAGATCTACTGCTTCCATTTCTTTCAACAACGGCCTTCGGCAGTGTCCAGAAACTCGTGGTGAAAGCTAACCGAGATACTGAGCGGCTCTTTCCGCATCATTCACGGATAATGACGGTCCCGTTTCCTAAAGTTAAAGTGGTTGAGGTTGAATCCCGAAGAATGTGGCCTAGCTGGAGCGAATATCTTCACATTCGAGAACACAATGGACATGTCCCGGATTTTTTGTTGGATCACTGGATGCAGAATCAGTTGTGGCATTTGGCACCAAACACTGAACTACTGTTTGTGGGCTTTGGAGTAGTTAGAAGCAGACTGGCAGCATTGAAAATGGCGAAAAACTTCTCGTCTCTGAAGCATTTGGTCTTAGTTACACTGGATGGAAACGTGGAAACTGGCGCGGCGGACTTCGACTTGGAGGAAATTCAATGCCTAAAAGGTTCTTTGAAGTATTTTCGTGTCCTGTGGATCAGATTCTGCTACTTTTATATTGTTCAACTTTCTGATGTTCTGTGTTACAGGCCTGCAGGGTGTTACACTGGTAACGGGAAGACCAATCGAATTAGAAGACTACATTCGCCTCATTCGGGCTTTTGTTAAAGCTTGTGACTCCGTCCCAACTATTCGAAAGCTATCAGTACCTTGCCGAGAGGAACTTGATCAAGTAAGTGTATTCGCAACACATCTGTTTATTAGGCTACACTTGTTGATGATTGTTGTGATTTTTGTACGATATTTTTCTAGGATATCGACCTGGCTACACTGGGAATCGCCATCCCTGACAACCTGACGGTCGAAACAAGGCCCATTCAAGGAGACAGGGACAAGATGATACTTGAAGGTGTAGAAGATTCCATGATGACATGGGAAGACGTGTACTACTTCATCTAGAACATAATCAATGGGGTTGGCTCTCAAGAAAAGCTTGTTGTTTTGGTATTGTATTTGACAGATACTGAGGGTGATGCACTAAAAATTGAGCGATTTTGAGATCCGTTTCTAGGGTAACCAGCAATAGTCTATGCTCCATAACAACGGGACATTGTTCCCTGGTCTAAGGACCATATGTGTGAATTTTTTTGGGCCGTAATTGTTCATCCCTGACGAGTTGCGGACGGTGACATTCGGAGGTCCCATTTTCCGTTTTACAACGATTTTGATTTGCCCATGTCAAGAAAATACGTCGTAACTTCCTCGTCCGGAGGCTTTTGGCAATCAAACAAAGCCTTTGTTATTCCCCAGAGTCTTGCGGTCTGAATGACTGTAAGAACGTTCAAAAAGCCCCCCTCAGAACGCTGTAAAAGCCCGAACAATCCAGACACTCAATTTTGAAAATTCAAGATTTAGGGACTTTTTTGAGACATGATTGGGTGTCGTGACTCAAAGGGCCAGGGTTTCTGTATTGTTGGTCTATATTTTGTGGAACTGCATGGTATACAAAGGAAGGGTACTACGCATTATTTTCAAACGTTTTTGAAGACATGTCCGTCAATGCTACGCCCAGGGGTCGCCCATAAGGTGCCCGTCTCCCAAAAAGCAACTGGTGGGCCAAAAACGTTGGCGTATCCTGACCAGGTCTGCAAAAACTTCCGGATATGGCTCAAATGTAACCTAGACACTGCCAGTAACTGGACCTGATGCAAGTTTCAGGGACTTTTTGCGATTTACTACCTCATTGTTGGCCACTTACAGTTGACGAAGCGGATTTGAAGGTCGCTTGGAAACTTTTAAAACGAGGGGTAAACGGAAACGACGGTGGGTCGTCAGGAGGAGTTGCGAATTTCGCAACCAAGACCACATACAGATAGCTTAGAAAATGGGTTATCTGATGGAGTATTCGAGGTTCACTCGGGATGACATACTACGGTCACTGGGTGGACTGCAAAATGCTCAAATTTTAGTGCATCAA
>JAQGBJ010002570.1:0-15857 GCA_034698345.1 Sphaeridia pumilis
TGGGCTATCGATTGGTGAAGGTCTCATGCCGATCGGTCCATCCGTTCAGGAGATAATCGTACCACGGACGGACGGACACAGTAAACCCAAAAGGAAGCTAAAGCTTCCTAATAATTCGACCGGAAGTAAACGATACTGTTTGTGAGGATCAGGTTGCTGGCGGAGTAAGGCACATCCAAAACAGTAGCTCCCAATCGATATTACTGCTGGGCCGAATCGAACTTGACGCGCATGAGAGCCACGAGCGGGGTACCCAATACTCTCGCGCGACCTCACGTATATGGTAACGAAGATACGAAGGTTGAGATATCAAATAGCAAAGGTTATGATGCCACGTTATCAGCTAATAATGACTCCAGGAAATCGAATGATTCCAACGATTCCTAAAACTGTCAGGGCGATGAGGAGGATCTCTGTATTCGGAAGCAGCAAAGGGCTGTAAAATCGATCGGGTCAACTGGTTTGAGTGAATTGTTTCGGATCATCGAGTGGTGACTGGTATCTAGCTGCTTTCGAGACCTTCTGAACTGTTGGGGACTATTGATGCATGTTTTCGACATTCGGTGAATGTGTGACTACAATAGACCTTGAAACGGAACCCGTCTGTAATAGGTTTATTGTATAGCATCTTTTGAGCTGGGGGACTGTTTGCAAAACTTGACCATATGAATTCCCTGAGACTTTCGGGTAATCCGAGAGTTAAATGACGAACTCAGATAGAGAGCTTTTAGTTTCGCGGAAACAGCTGGTCACATTACTATTATCGGGATCGAACATGAAGCGCATACTCCGTGCTTCAATGTTTCCAGAAACGTCATGCCAAATGAAGATCAGTTTCAAAGCCGCTTTGAACTAATTCATAGCACGCGTGGAAAACTTCAGTGACAGTCAGGATTAGCATTTATACATTAGAACTAGAACTAGCAGCCTAGGATTCAAGTATCCCTCGCGGGAATCTGATTAGAGTTTGGCCCACCAGCTGTCACCATTGTTTTACTTCGGAGTTGAACAAGTACTAATTCTAGTAACAACAGTCACAAGCATGTTTAGAGTTCAGACGAGTGGGTTTTCTACTGGTGCTCAGAACCGTTCCGAGAAAATCGTAAGTTTGCTTAAAGTTTTTGCTTGAATTGGAAAGTTACCTCAAGTTTTGAATTCACGCTCTTTCTTATTCCCGAGTTGACGAAACCCTGTACAAAAAACCACGGTTGGTGGCTTTAACCACGGTGGGATGTATTGAAGAGCCATTCACGTTAGTGAACTTAAGAGTATATTTTATATTTCCTTTAATATCATAAATTTTAAAAAGGGGCTTCTCGTATTAAATTACAGTTCTAATTATCAACTGCGCATTGATTCTCAGTATGGGTAACTCATCACTCACATGTGATCTCCGATGCAGTTCCTTGGATGACCTATTGGACCGTCGGAACAAGAACCACCTTAGGAAGTATCACAGACTCCTTTTACAAGCTCTCACTAATGGCTGTACGTGAGTAATGCTTTGTTAATTCTCCTTCCCTTTTGCAAATGTATATATTAATTTAAGATATATATTCTTGATTCTTGTTTTGAAGGAGAGCGGCCCATTGCCGACCTCTATAATGGAACTCTGATATTGCATCATCTTTGTAAACATGTTTTGCGCGCTGCCGCCTTGATATATAAAGGCGCGCGTAGCGCTGAAATGAACAGGCCGTTCTATTCTAGAAGCGAGTAACTCAGGTGGCAACTGCGATCTCTCCGCGCGTTAAGTGCACCTCTACGTGCCACTTAGCAGGCCGAAAGCCCAGGTTATGGCTGCACCATGTTCCCGCTTCGGCTCCGCTTCTCACAATCTTTCCAATGATGCACCATTGATCGCTTATGCGCAAACTGCTTCAAGCAGATATCGCACTTGAATTTATAGTTTACGTGCTTGACATCATGCATTCTAGAATGAAGACGCAATTTATAGGGCGACTCGGACCGCTTTGAACAGATCTGGCACTTGTGACCTTCACTTAAATGCATTCGACGATGGTGCTCCTTCATAAGCTTTCTTCTAGCGAAACCTCGCCTACAGACTACACGTGGGAACATCTACAAACGAAAATCATCATGTTAATATTCACATTACTCATATGCATTAAGGCACACTTAAAACACACGGTGCATACAATGTTCCCTCCAGAGCCAAGGCGCTCTATGGCCAGCGGCATCTTTTGGAATCTTGGAAATAACTTATCAATGGACAGGTGACACGAACATTAGTCTCAAGTTCAGATGCTTCAGGTATCATCCTACTACGATAACAATTTTCATGACATCCTTCTCAAGCATGTTTTGCACGCTGCCGCCTTGATGTATAAAGGCGCGCGTAGCGCTGAAATAAACAGGCTGTTCTATTCTAGAAGCGAGTAACTCAGGTGGCAACTGCGATCCCTCCGCGCGTTAAGTGCACCACTGCGTGCCATTTAGCAGGCCGAAAGCCCAGCTTATGTCTGTAGTTGAGAGGTGTCACAGAAGCCTATTGAATGAGTCGAGTACAAAGTGCACAAGCGGGACCTGGAGATTCTCAAGCAGATTGTCTCAGGCAAGGAACTGACGGCGAAACTGCAACATAGTACTGGCTACATAGTGGGTTATTGGTGGAGCATCTCACCTTCGAATTACATAATGAGGATTCTTTCGTACGTTTTACTCAACTGTTGTGGGTGCCAAGTATCTTTCTGTGAGTCTACTTCCGCGGCAGCCGAACGCAAATTTCGCAAAAACTTAAGGGAAAGTTTCCAGTGCCACAGCATAACTAAGCATTTGCTTCGTAAGTGATCAGCTGGTCACAATTGTTTAACTATTTATATTATTGCATATTTATTGTGTTAGACGAATCAATCGATGACAACACCAGCATTGTTTCCAGTTTTGTGTTTTGCTGCAAAATTGACTAACTAAGCATGTCAGGGAATCAAGTAAGGCAATTGTTCTATGTGAGATTGCACATTCAGTGAAATAGTTCTCGCACTCGCTCACTCCTTCGAACATACTGGGAGGACTTTTTGGAGCTGGATGCTAAGACTTTGGTAAACACTGGATGAAGGTTGATAGGATGAAACTTTAGCTTGACTCGCATCATTGTCGTACAGCAGCTTCATTATACGGATATTCGTTTTTTACCTTTATGCTTTCGCAATTTAAATACATGAACCAGGAGAAAATATTGGGACCAGGAGGTTCCCCAAGGACTACCAAAGAACTTGTTGTTTCTACAGATTGTTTAAGTGGGAAGACTATTTACTGATTTGCGGATCTAGTACAGCATATAATAGGTTGTAGAAGAAGAAAGGCCTTAGATGTGATGAAGGTTCGAAGCGAAAGTTCATTAAAAAGAAGTCGAAAGTCAAGTCTCATCTTCGGGAACATCAACGAGCAGTGAGATTTCAAGGTGCCTGCTCAAAAGCGGAAGTGCTGCTGAGCACAGTAAGTCTTGAATGTTGGATTCATCACGCATTCTTCGTAACTACGACGAAGAATAAGATCTATGGGACTAAGGGGGGTAAGTTATGGCTCCCAAGGGAAGACACCCATACACTTTGTTTATTCTCATTTACCGAATTGACATGGTCGATAACACTCTCCAATACTCGACGATACAGGCAATGACTTTAAAAAAATATATTTTTCCTGCAGCTTGGGTAGTCGTTCTGCCCGAATAGTAAAAGTCTGCTTTTCTATTTGGCCTTTTTTTCGTAGTGTGTGAGGAGTGCACCACCAACTGCTTTTTACATGCTTAGAATGACTGATAAGTGGAGCAAGGTGTGATTTAGTGAGGTACTCGACCGTACATGAGTTGTTATAAAAGCTCACTGCGAAAAATATTTCATTGATCTGAGCTAGGATTTTGTAATCTGCGATCATTATCCCCATAGTTTCCGAATTTGAGCTGAACTTTGGAAAAACAGAATCGATATACGTATGGGAAACGTGATTTCTGAAACCTGAGAATTTGTTTTATTAGGTAGCTTTAGCTACCTTATAGGTTTACCAGACTTGTCCGTCTGTCCGTCCGTCACAAAAAAGTTTTTGTGACTTGCATTTTGAAGTGCCTGCATAAGTCCTGAAGGTGCCCGACACACTTCTGAAGGTGTCTGTCACACTTCTGAAGGTGTCTGTCACACTTCAAAAGGCGTCTGTCAAACTTCTGAAGGTGTCTGTCACACTTCAAAAGGCGTCTATCACACTTCAAAAGGCGTCTGTCACACTTCTAAAGGTGTCTGTCACACTTTTAAAGCTGTCTGTCACACACAAATAACTGTGCTAAAGCTACCTCTTCACACCGGGCCTCCGGTTTATTTAGTTCATCTTCAACGTGGACACTTTTACGCTATAGAACTTTGTGATTTACTTACAATGAGTTAAATTCTCGAAATGAATGATGGCTTCAAGTCGAATTCACGATGAAGTGCCCGTAAACACGGCAGTGTGAGGGGTAAATGTGCGTACCTTCAATTACCCCACAGTCATTTTGATTCTTGAGCATGTTTTTTCCTTTGGCCGCCTTAATTAACTACTGGACTCCTAGAACTCGCTCTAGGAACTCCTGTCCAGCTTCAGTTTTGTCACGTGCTTTGACGGCTTCGCCTTTGCATTGTTCACTCGACCAAGGTTTATAAAAGGCCACAAACTTCCTCGACTCCCAAGCACGCAACCAAAGCGACACTGACGGGAAAGAGACAAATGAACTGGTCAAGGGGCGAAACTTAAGTAGGGTACTTGGAAGTAAAAGTTTGTACCCTCACGTGAGGCGTGCGGCCCATACGAATCGAACTTCTAATGCTCGGTAGTCTCGTTTATCGTCACCCCACAAACTGCCTTTAAGGTTCCTACCCAAAACTACTCAATTTTGTATGTCTTGTGTTTGACATATTTCGGTAATAAAAGTCTCAAGTTTAAAGAACTTGGAGAGAATGGCTACTCAAGAAGCAGCAAAGTTATACTATTGGTCACAATTAAATTGGTAGCAGTCAATATTAAACACATATCGATGAAGAAGTAGCCACCAATTGATATACTGATTGGATGAAGCGAGCGAAGTTGCCGCGCTGAAGCGCCGCGCGCTAGGTACCTCCAACGCTCTATAACTTCTTGAGAGTTTGTGTGTATTGAAGCACAGAAGCGTAGGATAAGATACAAAATGACGTATGTTGTGATTCCAACGTTGCCAACAACCAATCCAATGACTCCAGGATACCGAATGACTCCAACGATTCCAAGAACCGTCAGGGCGATGAGTAGGATCTCTGTAATTGGAAGCAGCAAAGGGCTGTAAATTCGATTGCCCTTGTCGATGATAAGTTGAAGGCAACGGTAGTAATGAATGGATTGTGAAGTCAGAGCTCGGTAGCTGTAACAAAACACATTCGACAATCATTGGATCGAAACTAAAAGATGAATTTCGGTTGGAAAATCTAAACTGCATACCTTAAAGCTTCCAAGGCCACCGAAATTGGGAAAGCCAATGTTTCACCGCCGATTATAATCATCCAGGCGGAAATCACATAGTTTTCTGTTATGTACACCAAGTGCAAAAACGACAGTAATCTGTAGGGATTCCAAAGATCGTGTGGATTATCGTGCAAGGAAGAAGCCAGGAACTTTGTCCCAGGAAAACTGAACCCAAATATCAAGATTAAAATCCCGAGGAATTGGAAGCCGTAGAAGGTACCGCAGGCGAGAGTTTCGGCCACACGAACTTCGATCGGGTATTTGTTGCGGTCCTGTTTGCGGTTTACTGGCGGCACCTGGTTGCTAAAATCTGGAATTTTGGAAAGCCATAACCCAATGACTCCAGTAAGTATGTAGCTTCTTCTTCCAAATCTCCAACCAAAGCTCACCAGTCAAAAGTTGAAGTCCTTGATTAATGAGCTGCGGAAACTCGTCTCCAAAAAACAGGTACGTCAGCTGGAACGTTGCTGGGAAGAGGTAGAAGGTGAACCCAAAGCCGTTCAAGATCAAATTACGGGCAGATGCGTTACCATCGGAAAAAGTTTGAGCAGCGCGAACGGCGACGAATCCAAAATACACAATTGGTATCAACGCGTTTAAGTACCACACAACCAAGTGCGCTTTATCTGTACTTCGTTCGACACGCTGGTTTTGATGGTTCCAAATGAAGGGATGCATCCAAAATCTGCTTCCATGTTCGATGGATTTCAGTATTAGAGAACGAGAAACTGGTGTTAAATAACGGTTTGGAGCCATCTTGAACCGTCTGTGAGCAACAAGAGTAGAAATGGTCGAATGCTCTGGGGAATTTATCCGTCCAAGTGAACACAAGCATAATAATTTTCAAATGACGGTCAGTCTTGAGCGGAAGTCAGTCGAAATTGTTTTGACTTGACTTCTGGAAATATTAATTAACGAATATTTGGTTTATGACACAACCTGAAAATTAAGTTCTGATGGCCAAGAATGACAGGTCCAAGAGAAGGTGGAAATTCTGACACTTCTAATTACAAGTAAAGCTTCAAACGGAAGTGACTACAAGGACCCAAGATTAATTGTAAAACAAGTTTAGCGCCCGTTGCTATGGCTATGAGCAAATTTTGGAATAATGGTAGAGCTGCAGCGGAGCTGGAAAAGCTGTATGTAAAAATATGTTGCTTGTCCCTGGCATTTTGCTACATTTTGAATATTGCTGGAAAAATTGTTTCAGTTGTTCTTTTACGCATATAAAAGTGTTCACATGAAGAGGACACTGCTATTGAACACAACGTTTGGTCTTTGGGTTGCATAGAGCTATACATAGATAAACGTAGCCATTAATACTTTTACAAGTTCTCAGTATTTAATTAACCTCCTTGACATGCCACATGAGCCCAAAACAAAAACAAGTACATATGAGTGACAACACCTTTCGTTTGACAGCTTACAGTTTGTGTATGGAAAACTATTTACATTTCATTTCCAACCTGCCAACATGCTACCAGAAACTATTCGACCAGAAGTAAGGCGATGCTGTTTGTGAGGATCAAATTGCTGGCAGTCAAAATGAGGCACATGTCAATGAAACAGTAGCTTCCGATCGATATACTGATGGGTCGAAGTGCCCGGAGTTGCTGACGCGCGTACGCGCCCCGCGCTTGGTACCGCCAGCGCCCAATAGCCTCGCGCGACCTCACGTGTATGGTAGCGAAGAAACGCAGGAGGAGATACAAAATGGCGTATGTTGTGATGCCAACGTTGCCAACTACGAATCCAATGACTCCAGGAAAGCGAATTATTCCAACGATGCCAAGAGTTGTCAAGACTATGAGTAGGATTTCCGTTACCGGGAACAAGAGCGGGCTGAATATTCGATTGAATTTGGCGATCCAAAGCTGGAGACAGCGGTACTGGTGTATAGTTTCAGTTGATAGAGGGCGACAGCTACATCGAATTTATATTTTAGCAAGTGTTTAAATTACCTTTACAATCGTTTGATTCAACTTTTCAGGATCTGATTACCGCAAAGCCTCAAGAGCAACGCAAAGTGGAAACGATAATGTTTCGGCGCCGATGATGATTGTCCACGAAGAAATTACGTAGTTTTCAGTTATATACGCCAAATACACTAACGACAAGATCCTTTCCGGATTTCCAAGGCAGTATGGATTCTCAAGCAGCGATGACACCAAAAACCTTGTTTCGGGAAAAGTGAGGCCGAAAATCATCACCAAGATTGCTAGGAACTGGAAGCCGTAAAAGATGCCACAGGCAAAGAGTTCGGCGATGCGAACTTCATTCGGGTATTTTTTGTGCCCTTGGTTTACTGGTGGTGTCTTTTTGTTTAAATCTGAAATAAATTTCAAAGGTTCTTGTCGGACTTGTATCCACCAGTAGTAAATTTTGAAAATAAATTGCACCTACCGCTCAAGAGCTTGATACCCTGGTTGATGAGCCCTGGAAACTCGTCTCCATACAACAAGTATATCAACTGGAACGTGGCCGGAAAGAGGTAGAAGGCGACTCCAAAAACGCCCAAAATGATGTCACGAACAGAAGCATCTCTGCCGGAAAACGTTTCAACTGCCCGAACACAAACAAAGACGAAGTACACTTGAGGTATCAGAGCGTTCAGGTACCAAACAATTAAATGTGCTTTGCTTGGGCTTCGTTCAACGGTCTGGTTTCGATTGTTCCATACGAAGGGATGCATTCGGAATCTGCTGCCATGATGGATTGACTTGAGTATTAGAGAATGCGAAATTGGGGTTAAATACACGTTGTTGGTGTGTTTTGCAGTAAACAGGGAAGCCATTTTGAAACTGTTGCGACTAATTTTGGAAATTGTTCAAGAACAAGGAAAGTCGGTGGAGCATCTTGGGGAAAAAGGAATAAGAAATACTGTCACTGATGGTGACGAAAAATACATAAAAGGTAGGCAAATATAGAGTGATGATAGACTTATGGTCAACAGATCAAGATATTAATTATTAGAGCTATTAGCCCGACAATTATTTCCGACAGTTATAGCTTAGACTGACAGGAACAAGGAAGGCGCCAAACACCTTTAATTAGGGAAACTTGGAGAAAAACAAGTATATCAAATGTCTCAAATGACATATTCAGCGGTCTACTATGGGGATTAAATTAATATGCCAAAAGGTATAATTTACTTTTTCCGCGTTCCCACTTAGGAATGATTGAAGCTCTCTTTTATTTCCAATTAGACAAAAACCTGTCAACTTTGATTGACAATTTTGGGTCAGGGAGCGGGAATAATATTTTTGAAGGTAGAATATCAAGTTGGGGAAAATGCGGTCATGTCAGGTCAGGCATGTATTATTGTTTATTACGTTCAAATTTTAAAATACATATATGTAGTTTATTTTGCTTTCCACTCATTGGAGTGCTGCAAAAGTTCAAATTTTAAAATAAATGCGTAGGTAAAAGACTATCAAAATTGCGCTTGCGCTAATTAGCAAAACTAAAATTGTTCTATGTACATGTATGCAATAATGACTAAAAGTATATATGACTTGGAAAATTAAGAGTCAAAATTATCTGTACAGTCAAAATTATACAATAATCTTTTCCGTGAACATCTCTTCGACGATGTCGTTCAATCGCTTGAGCGCTTGAGGACTGCTGCGCAAGCGGAGCGCTCCCTTGGTCATCATGTCGTTAAGCGCCACCTCAGTCTCCGTAAGCTCCGCCTCCAGCTCCTTCTGCTGACCTTTGTTGTTACTTGCTCCATTCTCCGCTTTTAGGGCAGCAACGTTGTGGTTCCCCAACTGAATCGGAATGGCAAAGCAAGAGAACATGAATGCGGAGAAGCGGCCGCGCTTGAACAAGTCCAGAAATCGCTCCTGGCTGAAGTTGGAAGGCATTGGAATCTGAAGGGTGCTGAGAGTTTTGGAGAACTCGCTGTAGTACAGGTTGAGCACTTGGTTGAGGTGGTTACGGCGAAACTGGGCGGTGGTGCTGGTATACATAAAGTACAGAAGCTCCTCGTAGATGTTACCACGGCGAGCAAGTTGAAAGTCCAAGAAGCGAAGTGATATTGGCGCTCCGGATTTTTCGTTGCGTTTGATCATGATATTGTTGACCCAGCAGTCGCCCAAGACGATTACTGGAAAGAGCTCGGTCTCTGTCCAACGATAGGGGGCGACGTATTTGGCGTAGAGTGCAGCGTCGTCAGGAAACAGGTTGCCCAGCACGTGGCGGTACTTTTCATTGGAGACTTCGTGAACAGCAGTAAAGTATGAACCTTTGGCGACAAGAGTTCCGTCCTGGTCGTTTCTAGGGTCGGACCAGAAGTTGAGAGACAGGACACGAAGTTCGCCAGTTTGGTCGTCAAAAATGCGCTCGCCCTCGCGGCGAATGAGGAAGTAGGAGTTGGCGTGGAAGCGGGCAAGTTGGATGAGGACCAGCTTGACTTCGTCGAGACCGAGACCTTGGTATTTGTCAGGCATCTGGTAGCCTGAAGGACGTACGTCTTCGACAATCAGGTAGTCGTCACAGTCGTTGTTGAAGGCGGCGTAGACCTTGGGCGCTGGAAACTTGTAGTGTTGCGAGTTGGGGTACAACTGCTGAAGTTGTTGGTTGACGACGAATTCAAGTTTAGGTAGGAGGACTCGGTAGAAGCAGGCTTCTTTACGGTAAAACTGGTACTCGATAGCAGGGGCTTTGATGTCACTGTCGGCCATGGTTTTGTGGATAAGTTTCAGGGAGCCTTCAGGAGTGTGGACTGTGATTCCGAGAATGTCGCCCGCCATGTTGTCGCCTGCAGAAGTCACTGCGGAGAGTTCCACTTTGGAAACTGGTTGTTTCACGATGGAAGTGAAGAAGGCGGCGTCGAGTGTGAGTGCAGGCATTTTGGCAACGTCTGAAATAAAAAAGAGCTTCTTTAAAAAATTGTTGAATGGGTTTCAGAATACAATGTTGAACTGCTAATTTCAAGTAACAAAAATAACTTGTATTTGTCTTACAGCTGATTCCAGAAGCGTTATCTTTAAAGGGTAGACTGTTTTGAACTGACTGAACAAAAATCAGCAAAGAACTTGAGTGCTTGAAACCCGACAATCTCTAGCACGCGGGTGTCTGTTAAACTTGTCAAATTGTCGTATCTTTGCTGCTTGAGTGTCAATTTTCAACTGTGTGTCTAGCCTTCAAGAACAAGGAAAATTTGAAGCTTGGTTTGTAGGTGTACTGGCAAAAAATAAACTTTAATTAATGGAGAAGTACGCAAAGCGCATTAGTGAGCTGATAGATCGATTGTGTGTAAGTCTAGAATTTAGAATATATTTGTGGAGGAGCTCGTCTATTAATGGATTTAATCTTGAAGAGATACCAAAATTGACTGTGGCTTATCATCGCTTTGGGGTTTTAACTTTGTTTGCTTACACTGGAAGCGTTGACCTGTTATCACTTGTCGACTACTAATTAAAGGTAGGCACGGATTCCCCAAATTCACACACGTCTTTTGGGGTTGCACGTTTTAGAAATCGTGTGTGCTCAAGAAGATTATTGAATATTTATTTTTCTTAGGTTTCTTTTGTTTCCCATCCTGATTTCTAATTTTTTATATTTTTGGCTGTACAAATATTTACGGGTTGTAAACACAAAACAGGAACTGATTGACCACTGACTGAATAGATTTACAAAGAAATATATTATTTTGCTTCAGCCAATGACGCTTCCAGGAGTGCAGCCGCCAATTTGGATTAAATTCTGCTTGCAGATGGATGTTCCGTTGGCAACGCAGTAGCATTGGAGACACAAGTTTTGGACTTGAGTGGGATTCGGTATCCATACATTTCCTTGGACACATGGCAAGGTCACGGCTGAAAATATAAATCAGAGATTTTGGACTAGCTTCCCGAAAAAGTCGAAGATAAAGTTTTGGCGGACTTACAGCGCAAAATAGCCTCAGAGATACCGGCGAGGAATACCGCAGAAAACAAGAAGGTCACAATCGCCACCCATGTGAAAAAGATTCGCAAATTCGTTAGACGCATGGTTCTGAAAGTTAAAGGACTTCGTCCAAAGTTATATAGTTCCAAGAGCTTTATTAAAAAAGCCAAGAAGTTACCAGATTTTAAAATTTACGTTGACTAACGTATGATTTGGACAGAATTTTTGGCGGTTGTCACGTTACAATTTGGCATTGGGTAATGGCAGATGAGGGTCAGACGGCTAATTTGAAAGGCGAAATCCTGTAATTATATAGAATTTGAATGAAGTAATTTTGCAGAAAAGGTCATTGCTGAATTGCCTTTATTTGGTAAATGCGCACGTGTTAATTCAGGAACATGACTGGGCTAAAATTAAGTTATGTGCCAAAAATTGAATGATTGACAAGGGATGAGGATGATTTTTATTGAACCAGATTTCACTGACTTCAATGTGGCTTACTCAACTTTACAATATTTAGTGAGTGTAGGATTTAAAATAATCGCTCCACAATCAGCATTTAATTTCCAACAGAAACCGCACATGAATTTGCCCAGATGGGAATAATTTTAGATCTTTAAATTAAAGATTAATTATCTCCGGCATCATTACTCGCCGTTGTCGCTGAAGTCGAAAGAACAGGGCACCGGGCTGCTGTTCCAGTCACAACCCCACAAAGGGACTGGTTCACGCGGAAACAAAAGCACTGAAGGCACAAGTTGCCGCTGGAGGGCGACACTGGAGGAAACCAAAAGGTGAAGAGGTTGCATGGCGCGTTGTTGACGATTGGTGGAGAGGCTTGAACTTGACAAAATAATTACGATTATCCGAATCCAAAAACGGTATGAAACACTGATCATGTTCAGGTATATACTTACTTGCGATAGCTTCTGACCCGCCAACCAAAATTAATGCCACAAAAGGCGCAAGGAAGAACATTGCAAAAATTTGTAGGATAGTGTTTGGCATAGGCTCCTGGTGAAAAATGTCAACTGGTTCTTCTGAAGCGTTTTTTATCCCAGCACATTCGCACTCACAGTCAGAAGCTTTTTTTGTGTTTTGTATTCTGCTATTTTTAACACTCGCACCGGAAAAACAAGGAACCGCCCAAGCTTTTGCAGTTTGGTGTACAAACCAAAAATGAAGGCAACATGGGCGGTGAGATTATTGAAAACGTTGTGGGATTAAATATACATTGGTTTAAAGCAATAACAATTCAGCGGTTAGTCGGCAGTTAATTGTGAAGGTGTTGATTGCAAAGCTTGACATTCTGAAAAAAACAGTCGTCACAAGTCGTGGATATAGCCATAATGTCGCGTAAAAGAGGGTTCACAAATCAGGACCAGTATAAAACACGTTTTAGCTAAAATAGTTCATGTTTGTTGTTTGGCGATATTAAACTTGCGAAAATAAACATGCCCTTGGATTTGTCTTTGGTGCAAAATACAAGCTAGAGTTGAATAATTTTGATAAACTGTTGACTTTCTTAGCCCAAGTGACCGAAACCATTATGCTATAATAACCCTGAAGCGATTCAGTATTCGACCGTTCGACGATCAATTATACAGTTTCCAAGGCTAGAGCTGGAAAAGTGTTGAGACTGTACGATCAGAAGTTGCAGTGTTCTAGTCAGGTATAATTTTAGCCTGTGGAATACGTTTATTTTTTGTTTGCAAAATTGAGCACCGTTATAAAGGAACGACAATCTGGAAATCAAGCATTTATTCAGTAGTTATAGATGTTTAATTGATATTCAGTAAATATTGTACAGTTTGCATATGACTTTCTGTTGGTCTGCAGTTCCAAAAATGTACAGTTTGAGTATGACTTTCTGTCGGTCTGCAGTCACAAAAACATTGTCGCCTAGATCGCGACCACAAACTGTGAGAAACAATCGGTATCCAAATTTTTAAAACAGTAATAATGCTGAATCCATCTCCAGAAGGCAAGCGAAATTTGTATTTGACCCCAAGGTCATTTTCATTACTCCTCAAGTCAATTTCAAATGGCAGCCGTTTTAGAATTCATCCCTTTGTCTGGAACAGCAAGCAAAAGACCCTTGAACGAAGCACCTACTGGGGAAGCCGATGGGTTTGGGTCATAAACGCGTGGATCCCAATCTTGTACTTTGTTTTTGTGGTAGTTCGTAGTGTTCAAACTTTGCAAGATCCTGAGTGTTCAAGACGAGACGCTATTTTGGCGCTTTTTGGCGTGGCTTTTTACCTGTTTCCAGCAACGTTCCAGTTGACGTATTTGGTCTATGGGGATGAATTTCCAGGACTTGTGAATCAAGGTCTGCGGCTTTTGAGCAGTAAGAACCTTGGAATTATCAAGACCTCACAAGAGGTCAAATATAATTTTTGTTGGGACAAACTTTTATTTCATTCCAGGTTTGAATCGACAGCTGCCACCGTCCATCGAGAAAAAATCAGGCCGCAAATATCCAACCGAAGTAAAAATTGCGCAACTTTTGTCATACATGGTGTATTACGGGTTCCAAGTTCTAGGCCTGTGGGTTATGATTTTTGGACTGGCGTTTCCCAAGACAAAATTTTTAGTATCCTCGCTGCATGGAACTTGTTGTTACTGCGTTGCTTCCAAAATGTTATCCTTCGGGTATTTAGGCTACATTACAGAGAATTACATTGTTGCAGCGTGTTTAATTATCCTCGCCCTGATTCTTATAGTGTTTCCGCTTTGCGTTGCGCTAGATGAATTGAGGTGAGATTTAGAATTTCGATTTACAACATTCTTAACAGAAATTGAACGTTCTCGCTATCAGTCACCAGCCATTAACGAAAGAAAATCTGCACCGTTACCGCTGCATCGAACTGTGGATTTCAAAATTCAACCGAGTCTACAGCCCCGTCCTGCTGCCGATTACGCAGATCCTTTTGATCACCTTGACAACGCTGGGGATCGTGGGACCTGTTCGGTATCCTGGAGTCATTGGAGCGCTGGTCGGCAATGTTGGTATTGTAACTTACACTTTGCTGTACATGCTACTGCGCTTCTTTGCAAGAATCAACACTGGATCCCGCACAGTCATTGAGCGCTGGAAGAAAGAAGCGCGAGGCAGCGCCGCGCGGAATCTTCGAGCTCTGAGACCGATGAAGGTTTACCTCGGAAGTTGTACCTATGCTGATATGTGTCTCATTTTGACGTCCAGTCATATTATCGTTACCAACAGTATTGCTATGCTGCTTGTTGATTAGTTTGACGTTTTGAACTATACGTTAGAAGGGGTTAGAAATCCAAGGAACGAAGTTTATTTATTTTAGTTTCCATTTTTAGCTTGAAGTTATACGAAAAATTCCAGTTCGCCGTGGCCTATACTGGCTTCTCTGACTTATCCTGCTGAACACACAATTTATAAGTCACGTCACACCTGAGACTAATAGTTCCCGGCTTACTTACAGTCTACATAGTAAGTGCCGTCCTTGACTCGTAATTGTTCAACACACCTTGAGCAATTACGGTAATTGTAATATTGCTATACTATATACATTGTTTTTGAGTATGAATACAACATGGCGGAGACAGCAGGTTATTTGCTATCGAATTTGCTGTCCCGTATATTGCCCATGGTCGCTAGTTCAGTCTATAGCTGGTCACCAAGCTCGTGTTTTATCCTTGCATCGCAATTTTGTACATTGATTTCTCTGCTCTTGTTCGTGCTGAATAGATAGTTCTACTCTGCTCCGCAAAATTACTTGTACAAAATGTTAAAAGAAACAAACATTCCGCCGAATCTGTATGTAGCGCCAAGGTCCCGCTCTTTATTGGTCAAGTCCATAAGAATCGGCAGTATTTTTCAGATCCATCCATTTGTCTGGAACACGGAGAAGAAAATCCTGGAGGGCTGTACTGATACTGATGAAGTTCGCTCGGCACTTTGGTACATCAATGCTTGGGTTCCTATTTCGTACTTTGTTTTCGTCCTCGTTCGATGTGTGCAGACGTTTTCGGATTCTTCAGCTTCAAGACGGGATGTCATACTGGCGCTATTTGGAACAGCGTTCTTCCAGTTTCCCGCTGCGTTTCAGCTGACATATTTGATCTATGGAGAGGAGCTGCCAGGGCTTTTGAATCAAGGCTTGAACCTGCTGAAAGGTACTAAAAATGGGGTTTCGAAAGCAGGTTCGTGGATGATTTTTTGTATCTTATTTCAGGCCTCAACCGTGATTTACCGCCACCTGGGCGAAAGTACCCGGCGGAAGTGAAAATTGCTGAATTCCTGTCATGCGTGGTATATAGACGGCGGATTTTTATGTCGAATTTTGGACCTCATTATTCAGCTGAGAATATTCCTAAAATCTCCATTTATGCATCAAAGTATGTCGAAATTATGCATAGCGTACCAGCTATTCATCATATTATTCCTCAAAATTCCCGACAAAACTACAGGTCAACGACAAATTCTTTGAGGTTTGAATACAAAA
>JAQGBJ010002571.1:0-15845 GCA_034698345.1 Sphaeridia pumilis
TCATCACCAGGCCACTCATCAGTACACCAACAACCCTGAGGACTTTATGAACCAATCAAACTTTTAAACGAGACTTTGAATCAACCGCCGCCATCATCATCGTGACTTGAAGCGCGCGCGAGCGCCTATACCACAAGAGGTGGAGCTTCCGTGACAGCATGTCAACGCATCAATCATCTTTCCAAGCTTTCATTCGCCGCTCTTCACAATCCAACCAAGCACATGATTGGCTAAAATGTCTCAACTCTCTCAGGAACTGATGATTAAGTTGTATTAGGAACAGGGCGTCTTATTTGAGTTTTACTTGGATCAAGAACCATAAGAGTCGCCAATTTTACTTACTTAATTCCCTTATAATTTTTAAACAACAACAACACATATTTTTGTACTAGTTTTGTAGTCATGTTTTGTACCCATCACTGTTTTCACGTTCCAACCTACTACGAGGCTCGTTAAGTTATTGTTACAAACTTGAAGTTTTTATTCCCTTCGACTCGGGGACTTTATGATTTACTTGAATTTTGATAATCCAAGTAAAGCCCAAAGACCTTTTGCATACATACGTACTATTAGCTTGTAGTACATAATTATACACTACTGATTAGCGTAAAGGTCGGTAACGGCCCCAAGACCCGTGTTTGTCAAACTATTCCTTGTAGCTCATAAAATAGACATAAAATAGCCAATGTGTACATGACCCATCAAGCAACCAATCCACTGTTTTATGTAACCAACGCATGTATACGACCGAGTGATATTTCTTTTTAACGTGTCTAATTAGTATACAAAACATTATTATGCTCACCCCTACTATGTGCAGTCAAGTACGTACATACTCGAGCTGTGACTTTTATGTATACGGTGTTTGCATACTTTAAGTTAATCCATTAAGTTAAGCTAAATATGACCAAATCGCCCACCAATTTATGGTTGCGAGGTCAGACAGCTCGTGGAGTAGCCAGGGATAATGTATAATTTTATTGTACAAAACTTAACCTAAGTGAGTGTACAAATAGATTATGAAGCTGTAAAGTTAAGAATCAATTTAAGAATATTCAAGTCTCTGATGTTACCAAACAGTTATTATGCAATGTACATTTAAAATTAGGTAAATATTTTAGGTTTTAAGCTGCCAGTGCAAAGATATTTTCATCAAAAATGTTATTGCTTATTGCTTTGACCGTGTAATTTTAGGCTGACTGCGATTTAATTCGTAAATTTGCTCACACCCTCCACACACAACTTATGGCAATTAGCCACGTTTATCGTGCTAATTTCAGTCTCCTATTTTTAGACTCGTATATTCGTCTCTCTTGCTTCTTTCCACACCAATAGAAAAATTCCACATGTTTCTTTTGCAAACATTCATCATTTTTTCATTTTAGATTCCTCCGACCCATTCATGCAATACTGTAAGCAAAAAACTATTGCGCAAGAGCAACTAGTCAATTTCCCAGTTGTTAAGGTAAAAAAGCAATACAAACTTGTGTAACTACAAATAGTTTTGAAAAAGCGTCAAATAATAATTGCGTTCGTGTCTTGTTCATGTTGTTGTTCCCAAAAAATCTTGTATACGTTAAATGTAAAAATCTCAAAAATTTGTCGTCACTAGAATTAAAGTGGACGTAATAAGTGTTTCACTATGTTTGTCTTCGTAAATATATACATAAGAATCAAGTGCTGCAACTGCGGCAACGACATCAAGTGTGAAATAAATTATTTACCTTGTCACTTGACGCAATTCGCCAATTTTGGTGATTTCTACTCCTGAATCAACTCTGATCAACATACGATCCATTTATCATTTTTTTGCAAATTTCTCTCAGGTGCTAAATTGCATTAGTTTTAGTCGTGTAGCATTTAGTTTATTTGGTAATTCATCTCGCATTCCACCTGTGTGGTCTCGTCGTACAAATGACAAATGATTTTGCAAAAGCAGTAGCTTGTCCTCTCCACCTTTCCTTGTATAAACTTGCATCTCATCCTCATTAGTCTCTGTTCACCTTGTGAATTATTCATTCAGCCACTCAAAAATGCCTTTGGAGCTCCTAAAAAAGAGCGCGCGCGCCGCATCCGCGCTCTCTTCACATTTTCGCACTAGTGCCAATTTCTTCCTGTTTCTACCAATACCTGCTCATGGAAGTGCATCAAAATAATACCACACGCATACATTGTGTGACAATACAACTTTGCTCATTTTGCTTTACAGCGGAAAACAAGCAGCAAGATTTACGACTCTGGCTCTGACCGATTATCCGTAATATATTATCTTGCTTGTAGCCGGAAAAGAAGCGCGGGAGCAACTAGTTGTAGCTGCAGCGGCAAGATGCGTGTGCCTCCCGTCTCGGCGCTTCTTCACCCGGGAAAATTAATGACCGCATAAATGTTTCACCAGCCTTTCACAATTTGCAAACATGATAATCTCGACTTGCTTCATCATTTTCAGCTTCTTTTTGTATATTTGTGTACGTTGAAGGTTGTAAGCGGCTCCTGTATATAGCTCTTGAAGATTTCGCCATTTCCAAACACTAAAACAAAAAATTTGTAACATCTTCCGCGTACACAAAGTTGCAGTTACACCACAAACATACTCAAACACCGATTTATCTTTATTACCCGCCTAGCACAAGCGTCTTCCCGCTTGATTCCCGCACCGATTTATACTCATCTGCTCCTCTGTGCTTTCGTTCAGAGGACGACAGAGTTGCATGCTCACACACGTGTGTTTTCAATCCCGCTTTTATAAATTCTCTTTGAAGAAGAGCCGCGACTGAAAAAATACAAAAATATTTTTGTTTTGATTTAAAATTTTATTATGTTTAAGTCGCCAAGGATACATGCCAAACAGTTATACCGAATTTTTAAATTGAAAAAAATAATTTTCTCGTCAGGGTTTGCAAAAATGTTCAAAAAATTAACAATTTTGCGACCAATCTTCCGCTGAAACTGAAGATTTGCTAGTAGAGCACCAGAATTTCAATGAACGGCTATAAGATACGACAAATTAAAAATTCTATATTGCCGCAACTGGCTCCAGGTCTCACAAATTTTTCTGAAGCAGTGTATGTTTCTATACTCTCAATTTCCACATAGCTTCTTAAAAAGACCTGTCTTCGTTTTTTTGGTTCACTGAAGTCTTCTAAAGTCGTCTTTGGATCTTCCGATGTCATCCACTGCCCATCATCTGCTGTCTGTCCGTCAACCGCGTTCCGGCGGCGACTTACTGAATTTTCGCGCTCTGCCTCCTCTTCTCGCCACGTCTTCATCAAAGCAACATCAGCTGTCACCTCGTCCATGATTAATGCCAATGTCATTTCATTGACCTGACAATGTGTTCTTCTTACAAGTCAGCGGCTTTCAGTTCAGATCGTCAGCGTCATCCGCTCATGCTTCCCAGCGGACCGCTTTGAGGTTCACCTCGACTAATTAATTCTTTCAGCGGTCCCGCCACCGCCATTTGGAGCCTCAAAGGCTTTCATGTCGCCATTCCAAGTAGCTTGCCTGCAGTATTTTTGAACCGGAAGACGATTAACTTTTTGGAGCTTTTAAAACCTCTTTTGTTTCCCGTCAATCATAGCATCTCGGGTGTAAAAAACTCGCAACTTTACAATCCAACACCATGTTCAGAAATACATGAAATAGTCTCTCTCCCAAAGCCCCTTTCACTTTGCATTCTAGCACAACTTTCACAAATCCAAATTCATTCAGGCGAAAAGCTCAAGTTTCCCTTCCTTGCTCCTTCCAAGAGAGTCACACACAATTCGGCCTTCTCGGGCCCGTCAGTCAGTCAAGTATAATAACAAATTCTTTCTCTTTCTCCTTTCTCCGTATTCAATTTGTGGCAATACCGACAACGAGCTTACTTACCGCCTACAAAACAGCCACAAATGTAACCAAACTTCACCACACGCTCCTGCCTTTCACCCTCAACAAACATGGCGAAGCCTCCTACCGTTTGCACTATTACAGACGCATTCTCACATCCATGTCTTCTCCATTCTGCATAGCTGCAAAAACCCTTTTTGTCCCAGACTCACTTTCACCAACCAAATACACACACGAGCAGTGTAAACATGGAACGCGGCGGCGGCGGCGGATGATGATGAAAAGGGTGCAAAGACAGAATGATTGATTTCCTTCCACGTTTCTACACACACAAAGTCAGTCAGTCACAGCGACGGCGACCGACCCCAAGAATCCACAGCAAAAACAATAAAAAGTTTCACCACTCTTAATGTTCCTTCGTGTGACTGAAAGAAATTATTTTTGTGACGTTGTAGTACTTTTAAATTCTTGCGAAAGTTATGTCATTTTAAGCAAGTGTCGGTTCCCAATGGGAAAGCTGCAATGGCAACCTTTTGTGTTTGTTCAAGGCCAGGACCACATGTCAACCATATATACACGAACAACAAATAAGAAAGTCCCATAAAGGAACTTGAAGGACTTGAAATATTTTTGATCGATCAGGTAATATTTCTAGAGGACATAATTGGCGATAAAAATTCGGGTTAAACTTAAAAAGTTTCAACTAACATGAAACTGTCAAATGCACATATAAAATTTACGTGTAGATATTCAAGGTGTCAAATCATGAAAATGTATAGCATAGCAACTACAAATTCAGCAGCTCATGTGGACTTTGTTAGCTTTAGGTAGCGGCAGCGCCATCTGCGCACCATCGGGTGCACTTCTTCCATGAACGTACATCTTTGTATAACGTTGTGGCGCTGATGTCGTCTAGCCTTTTTGGCTTTTGTCAGCACTTGCAGTTCGAACATGGTTGGGAAGATGGCGTTACGGACAAAACAAGGTTTAGCGTTGGATTTTATCTAAAAGGTTTTTTGATGCTGCTGTTTAGTGCCGAGTAAGTATTTTTTATGAATGCTGATGGTTATTGTTAGGTGGTAGGTCCGCACAATATAGAAACTGCTTTGAATTTGCACCAGGAGTTTGCTGTGAAATGAACGAAAAACAAACTATGTAATTACCAGAAAAATTGTTTGCGCAACGTTTTGAGTTTATTTGCAATTTACAGGTCACAGTTACGTGAACATATACTGAACAAAATTTGGATAAATTATAAGCAACGATAATAAATACGTAACATTTACTCTACTGTCCTTGTATAAAACATTTTTTTTAGTCGAAAGTGCTACAATTCTCTTTACAACTCGTCAAGTCCTGAAAAATTTCATGTCAGAAACTAAAAGCCCGTTAAGTCATAAGTATCAGTACTTGAAACTTTTGTCTATCAAGTCACTCTAGTTCAGTTATCGTATCTTACGTTACTTAATGTACATTGTTAAATCGTATTCCATTCCGTCGTCAGTCTCGTTATAAGCAACTCCTCAACCTGATTTTCTAATTTCGTACCGTCATCAGCAAGATCATTAAGAAGAAATATAAAGTAAGTTTCAAGAAACGTCAAATTGCGTCAGTAAATTTTGGAGGTCAGTCGTCAATTTTCTCGTCACGAAGTAAAGGCGAGCGTCAATTCATGATCTGATTGGTAGTCCAAATTAGTCGATTTTGTCTCGTCGTTTTGTCTGAATAAGTTATTTTAAAATACGTGAATAAATATTGCATCCGTATCAGCATCCTTGAAAAAAACAACTTAGAACAGTGGCAGCTGGAACGGTTCAAACTTCTTCCCCGAATCTTCTCCCGTCCAAGCTGATTCAATAAATTTGCCAACCCTCGTCATGATCTCAGGTAACGTTTCGCCATCGAGCCCGTCGTCGAAATCGTCAACGTCTCGTCGTCGTCTTCCGGAAGCTGCACACAAACACATGTAATTAAACGCCCGTTCCCCACCATTAACGCTACCACACGCCGTACGTTCTTACCGTTAGTCAAAATAACCGTCGTCGACCTCCGTCCGAACAAACTGTAGAGCAATAGACCGAGGAGTCCCAAGAGCGACAACGCTCCGATGATTCCGTTGAGCCCAATACCTCCATAGCCCATCATTCCACCGCCGCCACCTCCCCAGCCCCATCCAGGTGAGGCCCAGCCCCAGCCGCCAGCGCCTCCTCCTCCGCCTCCACCGCCGCCTCCGCTGCTATGGCCATTTCTGTTCAAGGAAATTAAAAATCTTTAGCTCCTCCCCCTTGACCCTAACCCTTGAAACAACCCTTCGGGCCTTACCCTTCTTCCCAGCCCCAGCCGCCTCCTCGGGCTTGTCCAACAGAAGATGTCGCTTTAGCCACCGTATCGTTTCTTCTAGCGATCGCCTTCGGCGCTGCCGTCGAAACTTGGTAATGTTTCGCCGTCCTGAAGTCCGAATGCACCAGCTCCTGCTGTTTCACCGGTTCCGTTGAAAAGTGTCTCGCTGAATCAACATGGCCGGAAGATGACGCTGCCGGTGCTGCTCTTTTATGATGCACGTTACTTGACCCCTTTGACGATTGGTGGTGGTAGGCTCCAGAAGCGCCATTGGAATTGAACAATTTTGTGAACATGCCACCGCCATCTTGCGAGTGACTGATGGATATTAGCACTCCGAAAATTAAAAATTTCGCACACGTATACCGTTGTAGGCCCAACATTGTTGTCTTTAAAAAATTTCGTCCATGAACTAACTTGTTGAACACTCTTTCACAACGCCATCAACTTGGTCACTTGTCTTTTATGAGCTCTTGAGATCTTGACTGTCCGCCAGCTCGAGATGAACTGATGCTCAAATGGCGAATTCCGTTGAATCTATACCTTTGTCTGACCTTAAAATACGGGGTATTCGCGTTTTTTCCGCAAAAGAAAGCAACACATTGATCATTCAGGTGGAATGATTCGCTCTGTATCTCGCGTCACATCTCCTCCTCTCATCCACTTAATCCAATATCGATTCCATTGATCACACACACATTTACTCATATGGCTCCTCATATGTCACTGTTAACACTTTCCTCCGTTCAGTTCCAAAGCGTCCCTCATCATCCACTCCATCATAGCGTTCTGCATCATTGTTTTCCAAAGAAAGTGTCGTCCATTTCAACCTCCTTCCAACCGTTTACGGATCAGCCAGCACTTATCATGTTATTATCCCCATCCGCAAACACGCTTCCGTCTGCCCGCCAACAAAAAATTCATGACACTAAAACACACGACTGCAGGCAATCTTCGCTAACCAATGCCATAAGCTTCTTCGCATTCTTCTTCAAACTTCAAACCATACCAATAAACCAAATTACTTTGACTTTTTTGCCGATAAAATATACCAAATGCCTTGCATGCATCTGGTTTCGGTGCGATTTCACACCTCCATTTTGTATCAATGACACACTTTTCTGTCCACATGCTTGTGGTCGTCTCAGCATAGGCATAGGGGCTTCAAAAGTCTTGTTTCTCCACCAAAACGATGGTGTGATGATTGAAATAATTTTAACCTTGATTCAATAAACATGTGGAACGTTTTCTCCTTTTCAGATCGTTTTGTTTCGCCATAAATCATTAATTTGGTGTGTAAGCTTTCGAACCACATGCAATTGCAATTAATTAAACTTGAAAGTCCAGCAAATATTCATTCCCATTTTTTTTGTTTAGTGGGAAACGATCCCAATTACTAACCAGTAGCCCAATATTATCAAAAGTCAAAAACTCCATAATTCTTTGTTTCGAATTTTAATATGATTTCGTCAATCAACAAAAGTTGTAGACAAACAGGTGGAGCACATTTTAAAAACAGCATCGATAATGCACATCTATGCAGTGAAGGAAGCAGAAAAACTGTTAATGAAAAATGACTACGCCAAAATCCCGCCAAGTGTGAAATAATTTAGAACTGATGCCAACTGAGTCGTTCTGCAAATTCGGTTACATATCCGATCGAGCGAAAAATTTACACCATTTTGTCATTAATTAAGCTGCTCAACTTAAAGAGGGCAATATCAGTGCCCTTACTTAAATTGCCGATTTTATGAATCAATCTCCGCATTCAAATATACTCCGTCTTGGTAACAGTAAAATCTTGATCTGTTCAGAATTTTAAATATTTTGTTTTATTTGAAGGGTCCAACCGAGCATTATCTACAATTATACACTTCAGTTCAGAGGGTCTTAACTTAAAGTCTTATCAGATGGCGTCCCAACAGTATTAATTAATATAGTCTAGCCTCCGGTTCCGGTCTTCAACAAAATGGTGCTCAAAGCTCAGTATCACTCTCAGATGTCGAAGGTCAGAATCAGCATTATATTATAAACTTTCGCCATGACATTCGGCCAATTCCTAACCGCAAAGTTCAGACTAGAAAAGTTTCACCAACCACCAAACCAACGACTTTGACTTCCCTTCCTCTTACCACTGCTCTGGTTCTGATGCCCCCGTTTAGATTTAGTACTCAAGCTGGTTGACCTATGTTTGATTTTGTATTCATCAACTCACCTGTTGTAATTATAAAGGGTAAAACACCATTCAAAATTCAATCCGAAAACCCGCCCAGCCAATAAATCTCTGAGAGACTATATTGAGCAAACTAGAATTGTACATTTTCATATTGTTACCGCCCTTGAAGCAACATCAGCCCTTTTCTAGGTCACTAAGCTTGAGTTTCTTCAACGATGATTTTATCGATAGCTTCTTCTACACTTCTACAGCATATCGAATTATGCCTCAACGACAACCTCCGTAAGCTTCGTATCACACATTTGCAACACTTACCCGGCCCGATCATCCATGAAGACGTACAGCAACAATACTGTACATAATTGCACACATCACATCCATCAAATGCATCTTGCACTTGACAAGTTCACACTCTGCCGAATTACAGTATCCGCATAAATAACCACATTCTACCGCAGAACTCTCCTCATTCACCGCAAAAGTTTCATTCCCTGCTACGTTTTTGATATCACATTTTTTACCCAAATTCACGGGAAAGCAGGGTAAACTTGCTGCAGTCATACTTTCGTGTAACTCTGAAAGATGGCGCTGCGGATTACGAAGTTGAAATTATTCCGAAAACTATAATCTCAAGTAAAGAGTTTGTTTTACTGCCCCCTTAATGTACGTCTGCAAGCGCGCTTTGAAACTCTATTTCTGAAAAATTACTGATGTCTAATATATCGAACTTTTAATTTTTACAGTTCAGTGATACCTTAACCAGTAGCAAAATAAACTAACATATTTTTGTAAACTTTTAGCCGTTTGTGAAAATACAGGTAGATGGCGCTCGCGCTCGTACTGACACACATGATTTTGCTTCTCTTAAATAAAAGGTTGAGGGTATTCAGAAAGAAATACAGCAATGAAGCATATTTTCAAATTTACTTACGCGCACTCCGAATCCCAATCAAAATTTATTTCGACATCAATATTCAGCCAACATCTTCACACTAAGTGAAACTCCATCTAACTGCACCCCAGAGTGCGAAATCTTCTCAAATTATTTACAGTAGATGTGTTCATGCCTTCTCAAACCAGCTTTGGTGACCTGGAAATTTAGATCCACTAACCGCCGACGCTATCGAAACTCGTTCAAACTCTACACTCATCTCAAATCCAATGTGCCGAAAGCTTGTAAAATCTTA
Source organism: Sphaeridia pumilis (assembly GCA_034698345.1). NCBI lineage: Eukaryota > Metazoa > Arthropoda > Collembola > Symphypleona > Sminthurididae > Sphaeridia > Sphaeridia pumilis. The sequence continues at coordinate 9,529 of JAQGBJ010002571.1, forward strand.
ATCACCTACAGCAAAATCTCTCGATTCCAAATCTAGAATTTCACAAAGCTAAAAATTTCATCGTGTCCAAGAATTTCTTCTCGAAGCCGATCCCATCCATGACCAAGGCCAAAAATGCATGTCAATGCCAACTATTCATACAACACCCAAACCCATTGTTGTAACCCCAACAATACAATGTGACGCAAGCAACAAATCCTTGCATTCCACCTTTGACCACGGAGCCCTGAAGGCTCTTCCGGTTTTTGATATCTCCAACAACTGTGGCCACTATTCCACCGATTTATAAACTAACGGCCCCGTCGTCAGCATACATTCTACAAGTCAAATCACAAAATATTCGTCTTCTGCTTGCTCTTTCCTTCCTCGTAGACCCAATAAAATTTTACGACTTTGCCCCAATTCAATACACTTTTGTCCAGCCACACGAACGAAATGGTCGCACATTTTCCGCGTCCATTAAACAGTATGGAACATCCCGTAAGTATTTCCTCTCCAGAATGTCTTTCCTCCTTCATCCTTTCATCTCTTTTATGTCTACTAAACTGCCATTGCTATTTCGATTCTCCTTTGCAACTCTTGTCTCCACCAAAAATATCGTCGACGAAGAAAACGTCCAAAAGCCTTCTTTCCAGAATTACAAAATGGTCAAAACCTCAAAGATCACCAACTTGCCATCTGAAAATATTTGTTTTGTGACTTGCACAATTTGCCGTTATCTTATTTTTAGCTTTATCCGAAATAATATCACACATTTCCTGCAAATGTACTGGATCATATGTGGGCTCACAAAGTCCCGATAAACATTATTGCTCAATAAAAATTCCCATCTTTCCAATGTAACAGTTTAGAAAATCCCAAATCCGCAACCTGTTTTCATACGTGAGTTCCTGGCTGCTACTGCTATTTCTGATACATTACATGCGAATGCTTATAGCTTTGCTTTTGTAGAGTGAAAAGGTTCCGTGAGACGCGTCTCCCGCTTTTCTTTCTCGCCCATTAACAAATTAAATACAAACAATTAAAAATTATACATTCCCGTGCAATCTCGTAAATTCAAATCTCGTGTCCTTCTTCTCGCTTTTCGCCAAGGCCGAGACAATGAATGTAAATTTTCCCAGTTTCTTTCTTGTTCATTATCGCCATGTACATCTTTATCTTACGTAATCGTCTAATTTGGTTCAAAAACAGAAAACGGTATATCCTAACCTCTGAATTTTTTTAAACTCCGTTTGAGTTTGTGTAATACTTCCACATCAGCAGAAAAAAGTGTTCAGCAAAAAATTCGACGAAGTTTTTCCATCTTCATAAATCGACGTAAAATACACTTGAAAACTGCAGTATTTACTTCAGAAGTTTCATCATATTCACGATTGCAACCTTTACATCTTCCTCCAAAAACCCACTTGAATGGACCATCGCCTTGGCCAAACATTCGCGCTCTCTGCGTATCAGCATCATGGACAACTTCCCCAACTCCAGTCCACGTATCAAGTGGACAAAACGAATTCCATGTAAACCATTAGTCTTGCTTCATGTCTGTTGTCGTATAATCGTGTAATTTAAATTACTTTCTCTCACAGTCGGCTCTCCACTTCTCATTTCTTAACACAAAGCCACGGCTTCGCTCATTCTGACTTGAATTTCCTTTCCTTCGAACGCGCCGCCCAACTTGAATTTTACTTACTCCTTTTCAGAAAATTCCAAGCAAAATTGCCACCACCACCAACCGACCTCATAGACTTGATGTCTTGTTACGCGAACATGTTCATTTGCTGTATTATTCAAGTTCCTTACAAAACTCTTCTTTTCACAGTCTACTTAACCTCCATTCCATTTTCCGGTCCCTTCAACTCTTTCTCCAGCAGCCACTCCATCTTTCCATGTTTTTATTTTTGCATTATTAAACCTGACATTTCCCCTTGTAGTTTCTGGCTGTCAGAAATTCTGACTCTGAAACGTAGCTATAATTTGTTTTCTGCCAAGTGTATCGCTACATCTTCATTTACGATTTCCATTGCTGCTTTGTCATGTATAAATACGCACTACTCTCTTGTTGTATTTTCCTCCAAAGTTTTTGCATTGGGTGCTATTTTGACCTTTCGACCATCTCTGCACACATGAAATGTAATCCAACAAGCCAGCCCAGACCCGAGAGCCAAAATGAATCTCGTCTGTTAAACTGATTGTTTACTCTCAGGATATGATGTAGCATTAGGAAGAATTTGTCCCAGAGGAACACTTCATTTCCTCTAAATGAGCGCAACCGAATTAGTCTTTTTCGTCCGTCGAAAACCAGCGGTGCTAGTTTCTACTACTGTCTTAACCCATTTCCTCGATTCTCATCACAATTGCTTATGGCGTTCTACTCGGTCCAATCCGGCTCTGAAATAAGAGAAAAATATTTACTGGAGCGAACGCCGTTTCACAGAGGGAATCTAATAATATGACTGCTGACTCGCCTTCAGTTACAGCCCACAACGGTAAAATATCGTTACCTTGTTGCCTTTGTCATTCGTTTACCTTAGCGTCGAGGTCCCAGTGGACACCAGACGGCCTTTTTGGCTTGCCACATTTCTTTTCCGGCCCCAACAACTTTTCCCAAACTGCTCTTGTCGTCGACTTGGTCTTTGTTGATGCTGTCGCCGTCCTCAGCAGCTCAACACCTTCTTCGGTCGCTTATGGTGTCCCTCAAAATCCATCAAGGAAAAAGAGCGAAACGACTTCCTCCACCTTGCTTTTACGCCCGCCATTCCAGTTTCATCGCGGACACAAAATCTCGGCATGCCCGCTGAGCTCCACTTTGGCCATCACTCATGGCACTTCCGTTTCATCTTCTGTTCAAGCCAGACGCTTTTGCCCGAGGTCGACCAAGTTGGCAGTTACTACTCACTTGGTTTATAGCAAGGACACGTTTTTATGTAAGGGACTATTTAATGTCTAAATGCTTTTTCCGGTTCACGATATGTGCAATTACACTCCGTTTTTTCTTCCAACCTTTACACTTTTGTCTTCTGTTCAAGAAGCTTCTTTAACAAGTGCCAAAACCCAGTAGATTTCCAAGCTGATTTTTGAGACGAAGGTCGATACATTTACTTACCCAAGGCTTTTACTTACTAAAACTACTACGATTTACAAGGTAAAAACGACCAGTTTCCCGCACACTTCCACTTTGATCATCGACGTTGCTCTTGATTCATCAGAACCAAGCTTTTAACAAGTCCCAAGCGACATTAGAATTAACTTTCACTGTCCATAACACCGCTGCCTTTCCATCCGTACTTTTCTCTCATTCACAAAGCTCGTAAACAGCCTTTACTTTTAGCACACACAACCAGTTGCTTTACGTTCACATTTCCCTTCTCTCATCCTTTTTATTACGCGGTCGTTTATTCTCGTGTGCTTTCACCCTCGCTCGCTTCTTTTCCATTTACATTTGTGTTTCACCTCATCCAAGTTTCTCGGCATCTGCTCTGAAACTGTACTATCCTTCAGAACACAGGCTTTGTTTCTCTTGTCAGCAAACCGCTTTCGAATCACGCCAAACACTTACTTTTCTTATTTTTAAAGCTTTCATCATCCTCTTGAAGCATTTCAAAAATCAACTTTACGATAAGAACCTCTTGTATTTCATCCTTCGTAAGAGCAGCAGAAGCTTAAATTTTTTCCAGATCACATTCTCCGTTGAAATGCACACATTTTGCTCTTCGAAAGATGTCTGTTTGTCCTTTGCCATTTTTACTATTCCGGCGGAGGATCCTGTTTGAGAGAAGCAAAAAGTGCTTGCTTCAATACTCGTCTTCACTCAACACATAAAACTTTTTTCCCCAGAAACCAAGTCATCAAAAGGCTGAAACGGAAAATACTCTACGTTTTTCATATATCTTTATCACATCAACGTACTCTTCTCAAATGCAAATATTAAGAAGAGAGAGAGAGCTACTTATATACTTTTGCTTCTTTTTAAAAATTCCGACACTTCTTCTCCCACATCTTTTGTATCTCATTTCATATTATATATACTTGTCCAGATTTTTCTTCTCAAACTGACTCTTATTTTTTGTGTTTATATTAAGCAAAGAGTTTTTGCCATTTTCAAGGCAAACTTTTCTTTACTTGATCATATCTTTTTCGTCCATCTTGTCCTCGCATTCTCGTGCACGGCCTTGGAATGCTGCTACTTTGCCAAGTTTCATTTCAGACGTCATTTTGTTCAAGTTGTTGCTATGGTTCCCCGAATCATTTCCGCTGTCTGTCTCGTCCGCTTTTCATTTGTCGACTCCATGAAATTCGCCATAGTTTTTGGCAATCTGCCCCGCGCTTTTGAAATTTGCCATTTCCGCGCATCACAATTCGCAAAAGACCTTCATAAATTCATGTGACTATTGAGAGTCACGTTACTTGCTCTCCATTCCAGCCAGTTGAAAAGACTCATTTTCTTTGGAGACTTGTATGAAAAATCCCTAATGTCATGCTTCACTACCTCTGGACAACTCTGAAGCCACTTTTGCTCTCAATGGCTTACCGCCGTATCTATCTTTTCATCTTTTGTTTACAGAGCTAATTCCTCTTCTTTTGTATATGCACAAGTTATTTTATCCGCTCCATCGCCCAAAGCTCTTTCCCTTTTATCATAAGACACCCTTCGAGAGCCTCAATTCCGAGAGCCGACACGCCAGAGACCGCAAAAGCCTCCAGCGCCCTCTGCGGCGCTTACAATTCCGAAGTCACCGCAGCGTCCCATTGATTCCATCAGGTCCCTGCTGGTATCGCATGCAGCGAAATGTTTGAAACCGATGGAGCCAGAGTCTGCATCTGTCTTCTCTTCTTTATGGAGGCAAACATCGAAAACACGGAAATCACATATACATTCTTGGAGCCTGCAAAAGCTCCGAAATCCACTTGCTCACAATACAAGGCGCAAAGCATCATCGAACATGTTGTTGTTGTATACAAAAGCAGAGACGCCGTTGGTTTGGTTCTTCTTCTTCTTATGGTCGATCCTCTTGCTGTCTTCGGTCTTCTAAGCTGTGTACAACAGCTACACGAAGCTCGCCGGCCTGCCTGGCCGCGTTTGACTTTTAGGTGCGTTATTTATGGTACGGAGCTCGGCGAGGGGGTAATAAAATTTATTGCTAGGATTTATAGTCCGCCATTTGCTTCAAATTTTCGGGACCTTCTTCTCGTTCTTGCTTGTTGTGTTCTCTCCTCTGGCCTTCTTCTTCCCGTCTCCTCGAGCCTTCCATTCAGTCAACTTCTTGCAATCAAACAGACCACAGCATGGCTAAACTACTCGCTTTTATATACACCTCGACATATTTTTCATTTCCTTGATATTTGTCCTCCATACTTTTACAGATAGCCCCCCAGTAAAAATCCTGTTAACGAACACCATCAAAATATAAACCAGGGCTCGTTCTCGAAAAGTGAACACCGACAATGGCTCAGGCAACTTTCACCGCCATCATCATCATATTGTCATCACGCAATTGGAGCCAATACGCCCTGTCACAACCGCCCAGAAGCGAAGCGGACAACAAGTCGCTATAGCTTTCTCTTCGAAATCGCTTCGTTCAACAAGCGTCTGTCTCACACAGCTCCAACTTTCTCCAGCTTTCTCCAGCCCGCCCGCTCGCTCCAGCGTCATTTGTTTCCACGAAGCTGGCCTGCAAGCATCTCCGCCTTCGCTGCTCCTGCTCCTCGGCGAGCTCCAGCACGCATGGACTTCCAGCGCCCAACTAACTGTTGTGCTTGTTTCGTTTCTCTCTGTGCTCGAAAATCCGCCAGCTGCTGCCGCTCCTCCAACTTTGCCGGACTTTCACCGGATGTTTCACGGTTCACGTCAGTAAGTACAAAAAACAGTTGCTTCTCGTTTGAAAAACTTTTCTCTTAACTTGATTACAGTTACAACAAAATTTCATAATTTTTGCTTAGTACACAACACTAGTTGTATAGAGATCTTGTACAACTAGTCTCCCACTAATTCATTACCCGCCAGACACGTCTCTAATAATTCCCCGGGGAACTTATCTCTCTCTCGACGTTCTTCATGATTAGTCGTCATGCTTTCTCCGCTTTCTCTCTCGTTAATTCCGTTTGCTATAGCTTGCTTTTTACGATTATTCCCACCTCTTTTACGTACATCTAATTCCGCAATTCTCATCATCATCCAACCGTCGTCCTTTCTCTGTATTTCTCTCTCTTCTCCCTTTTACTCGTCGAAACGAGTTCACGTGCAAGCAATGTGCGGTTTCGTCATTTATACATTCGCACTAAAATTTACTGCTCTCTGCCGTCCCTTATTAACCCGGTAATAG
>JAQGBJ010002572.1:0-15835 GCA_034698345.1 Sphaeridia pumilis
GCAGGTGATATGATTCTGCTTCCGCAGCAGTCACGGAAGTTGATGGAACAGCTTCTACGGGGGCAGTGGGCGGTACTTCGTCTACGGCTCCAGAAGTCTCTGGTCTTCTATGGAGGGACTCAGCAGTGGAGGGAGTGACACTATAGAAAATAATAGTGAGAGATTCATTTCAATGAGATGGGCACTCAGAAAAAGCTATTGTGGATGTACTTTACTCACCTGCCTGGGTCATCATTTTGTGTTCCAGAATTTGTCGAGGAGGTTGCCTCCAAGTACTCATTGTCAAGACGTCTCCGCTTTGAATGAAGATAAGTGGGTGTGATTGGGGGTTCAAGAGTATCATAATTATAATTTCAAACGAATAGCATTAGCTCTTGCAGAAACCGAAGTTCCCAGTAGTTCTGCAGCGTACCGATGTGGCAAACTTACTGAACGAAACGGTGAGACCGTATGACGGCGTTTTCGATTCCTGCTGCGCCTTGCCATTCCAATTCCAAGTTCGTTTGAAAAAACGTGAAGTATAGGTATCGAGTTCTGATCGAATGTGACTACGACGAAATAACTGCATCCGCTGAGTCTGAAAGGCTGTTCGAAATATTGACATCACTGATGCTACTTGAAATTTTACAAAAGTATATCTAATGCATTATTGAATACCTACCATCTACTGGATCTCGTGCTCGAACTTCAGTTGCTATTCCAACAATAATTTCTACTTTTGCTAAACGTCCGCTCCATAATAATTGATGGTAAAAAGTAAAAACTGTAGGAATAGGAAGATTACAACAGATTTACTCCTCACAACACATCCACAGTAAAAGGCTTAACAATCTAATGACTTTTGCGAAACATGACTAAGGGTAAAAAGTTATCTCCAAGCTTGTTCGAGCTGCTTCTTGGCAGCTAACCGTTTGGTTCCATATGCTGCACCAATCAAGCCTACTAATACGACACAGATAAGCCAGTGGTCAAAATCGTCTTTGAGGACGTCGAATGTCTTCGAAGGGAACACGCGGGTGTAGAACAGATCTGTAAACAATAAAACAATTAGATGAATCCCTCCGCTAGCTTTGGATGTTTTTCTAGATAGCAACTTACCAAGACCATGTACCAGGACCAAGCAAGTTGATTCTAGACGAGTTGGCCATGTTTTGATGCCTGCAATCCGTTTGGAACTCTGGTTGTAGTTGATTATCATCTCAGATGGAACTGGAAGCTCCGGAATATATGGCATGGAGATCAGCACACCGTCTTCGTCATGATGTTGAACGTAGTGAGAAGCACTAAGGCGAGGTTGTATCAGCATTCTCGGCAGTTCTACAACAGCTCCAGTGGGCAATGCAACTAAGACGTCTTTGCTTGTGATTCCCTTCTCAGTGGTAGTGTGGGCCATCGATTGGATTCCCGTTGGGAAAATATACGACTGTTTGACAACAATGGGTTGGACCGGTGGTGCGGCGAAAGACGTGAAGGCTGAAAAAGCAATAACACCATGAAACGACAGTAAATTGCACCGCATGTTCTTTCTGAACTGAACGTGTACCTGTAGCATTACTCTGAAACAGTCCTTCGAAGAGTTCTACGGAATTTACTTCAAATCTGCGGGACTTATCATTGAAAAGAGAGTAAACCACCCAATGCTCGGAGTGCACAACATGGACTGGACCCTTGCACTTTTTGTGCCAGAAGGAGTGAATTATTGACCCTGAAATTAACCACCAGTTAGATAGGAAAATATCATATTAACAAATCTGCGAATCGTGTAAACGAACCTGCTACAGCATCTACAAAGTAAACATTGATGTTTCCTTGCTCCCTTTCAGAAGTTACAACGACGACAAGATTAGGGTTCATGTATTTGTATGACACAGACCGGTCCGGAAGAACTTTTCCCTGAGAATGAACTTTCTCATTCGGGTGTTTACCGTACACTCCGAGTAGTTCAGTATTACCAAGGTTCAAATCCCACAATTGAACACCTTTCAGCTTCTGAAACGCAAGATAAAATATTAAGATACCACAAGCTGACTCAAATGCGTATTCTATGTACTTGACTTCGATTTCATTGCTTACATTGTTCGAGGCACTTGACTGAACACTGTAGCCCTTTAATAGAGCGTCATTTCCCTTAGTAGCGACGAAGAAGAAAGTCCTGGATGGAGCTGGAAGGTTTGCCGGGTAGGTATGAACAACAAGATTAGCGTCCAACATCAAAATCGGTTTAAGGAAATTTGTCTGCTCCGTAGCATGAGACAGCAGTTGACTCTGCACCAATGGAGGGTACGTTTGCGGTTGATCCAGCGGTTTTCCATCGACTGGATTGAAAGGGTATACGATCGTGGTGTCTGCTGCTGAGTTCGAGCTCCTGTACAGTACACTTGCCAATGGTTTCAACGGAGCAAATTTTGCAGGCCTTTGAATGTACAAGAAGACATTTCCATTCTTTAAAAGAGTGAATTCTGGTAGCAAGAAGGAGTACAAAACACTGCCAGTTGCACTGTCCATCCCAAACACCTATGAAACAATAAGAGAGGGAAGGTCAGCAAAAAATTAGCAACTTAGAACACATGTAACGCGACGTACTCACCTTTCCAACAGCCGTAACTAAAACAATAATTTTTCGAAGTCCGAATCTCTCCATCGCAGATGAGTAGAAGCTTTCGCCATAAACAACCGTCTCCACCTCATACTTGATCCGAGCAATGAACGCAGAAATAGCATTCGTCTGCGTCATGTACGGATTCCAACTGGGTCCGGATTCACTAGGAAAGTCCATCATATCAGCTGCAATGATTGATCCAAGGGCTTCATGACGGGTCCATTCGACTTTAACATTGCTCATTCCAGAACTACTTTGACTATCGATCTTTGATCCAAACAACAACTCGTCCGGTGTGAAGCCAACAAAGGCGCAACGGGAGTTGACACAAAACCCTTTAGTTATGTAAAGGGAGGTGACAGGTGTGGAGCTTTTCACAGTTAATCCTTTACCATCGATCGGCTTCAAATTCTTGTCATAAACGTAGACTTTAATTTCTTGTGGTGATACAAGATGCGCCAAGAACAGTACAGGTTCGCTATCAAGTTCTCCCTGTGATAAACTGTATGCCCCGGGACCTCCGTCAGCATTAAAGACTGGAACTAATTCAGGGCCATTCCTGTTGAGACAGAAGGTGTTTAATATCAAATATACAAAATAACGTTCGAGTTGCCTGAAAGCTAGAAAAGGTCTTTCAAAAAGCTTACTTCTTGTTTTCGATGATACGGAACACTTTAGTAACTCTCCCGGTAACAACGCTAACGCAAGGCAGTGGTCCATTTCCACTTACAGTCACGTCATACCCAGTGTCAGTTCCAAGCAACGGACGCCTCGACAGAGATCCATCATCAACATTCAATACAGCCAGAGTCTTCGAACTGGCACAGACATAATATTGGGCAACAACTATACACTTTTTTGGTTCCTCGACAGCCATGTCTACTTGATGGCTTTTCTTGACTGGCACCTCGGCATCAAGCATTTGCTTTTCTGGAAGTTCCACATGGCTGATTTCAACTTTCGATCCATCCTGATCCCCACTGATGAAGTACACTCTGGAATTGTGCTCTGTCACGGAAACCAAGTTGCTCACAGGAATAGTGTGCTCCCCAGTTGATACTCCAGTAGACGCTTCAAATAATCGAATTTTTGTAGCACCGTCCGAGCTACTTACCGCTAGAAGGGTTCGATCAATGACACCCAAGTAGTCCAGTTGGCTTGTTGCTTCCAGAACATGGCGATACAATACAGCACCTGGGGTAAACCAAAGATGATCCATCAACATTAGAAAGCATTAAAATATTTTACTCATGAAAGGGCTGTTAGTCTGTTAGGCTGTTTAATAACTTTGACTTCGACTGTGAACATGATGAATTTACCAGAATTTGAGTTGATCGCGCCAATAACATTTCGTTTGGACCCCACAATTATTCTCTTTGGCTGATTTGCATCGTTCAGGATGAAGTCAATTTTTCCGAAATACTTTTGGTGCCTAAAATCGAGAAGTTACAAGATCAAAACGAGGCTTTTGAATAAAAACTTGGATAGGAAAACAAAAAGCCGTACCAGTCAAATTTTCCAACTTGATCTTCGTAAAGTCCTGAGGTTGAGCCAACAATACACGCAAGTGCAACAAACGCAAACCTCAAAGTCACAAGACTAGCCATTTTGAAAGTCAGCAACTTGTCGTTTAATTTTTTAGTTTCCAATGAATCCCTCAACTTCCAACGACATATATCTCCCGGTCAGTTCTACGTATGACTGATAAACCGGCTCTCTTCAGCTCTTATTAAAGCGTTTTGATCTATCTACACTTCAATCTATCAACTATAAAACAACCGTGATTTATTTCTGAAATCTAAACATAATCTAAAGCTCCGAAATGTCAAATTTTGTTGAACAACTGCCTTTTCGGGATTCCGTGTTTTCAGAGAATTGTCCGCACAACCTCCATGAATTGACCAAAACATGACAAAAGAATCTTCTCACCGACGATTTTATTGAGAGCATAATAAAACTCGTATGGGGTTTCTTGACGAACTTTTTCTCTGCGAACGTTAAGTTTATAAGTTTGAAATACCAGGAACAAAGACATTTATTTTAGCATCCATTTCTAATCAGCACAACGAAAGCGGAGAAGCTCTGCTCTACCGACGTTGTATTAATGGCATTCTACAAATGTCGAGTTGGATTGAAAAACTGATGACAAACGTAGCTCTCCTTCTGTAGGCATGACTTTACGTTTGTTCAATACATGCCATCGATCGTCCAGTAACGTCAAGAGGACTCGCTCTCACTCGTAACTTCGACTTTGTGCCTCTGGGGATGGATCGTAACTGCCATGGCAACAAGAAAAAGTAGTCTGTTTTCAAAATTTCGTCGAAATTCTGTGTTTCTATCCTACTCCGTATCGAAGTTTTGAAATCGACAGCACAAACTCCAGCAGTTCTAGTAAAATGTCATCGGGAGAAGGACGAAACGCGGCTACCGGCTGCGCTGCAGGTTGCAAAAGATCTGAAGGTTGGGTCCCCTATAGTGGCACTCAGAATCTTGCTCGAAGGAACCCTCTGATCGATGCTATTAACCGTACGGATGACCCTTGTGTGAGGCCTTCGTACTGCCCACCTCATTATGAGTAATGAAACTTTGAATTTTACAAGCACAGTTATAGCCAGGGATCATTGGTATGTAATCAACTAAACGCTGATCACTTGCAGACCGGAACCAAAATTTAGTCCAATCAAACAAGGGGACGAATGCGACTTGAGCAAATTCAAAAAGCCGGAACTCAAGTTTGGTCCACGAAACCCAGGTCCTGCGACTGTGACAGTTCAATCGGGTGATCCTCAAATTCTGAGTGTCCATCTTCAGCCCCGTGGAGTCTATCAGTCCATGTAAGTTGCCTTTCTGTTTAAAAAATTAAGACCTCAACACTGATATTTTACAAATGTCACAGGCAAAATACTGATACAGTTCAGCAACAATGCGACGAGGCTCGAAACCTGGACACGATGCGGAACCAAGTAAATGATATGATTGGTCCTCATGAAGAGCTGGAAGCCGGAATGGGACAGTGGGCCAAATGTCAGCCACCGTACGAACCGCAGCTACCAAAGTACCCCTGCAGAGGCGTTATAAGGTATGGATTCATAACTTCGTTGCAGAAATGGACTATTTTGATTCAGAAATCATGAGACGTTGTTACAGCCTGCCATCAAGAGCTTGGAGCTTGCAAGCAGAGAGATCAATGTGTGACCCTTCCCAACCTGAATTCTGCAAGCCCATCGGGGCCACTCTAGACGACAATATCCAGTTGACCGGAAGAGAATATACTGAAGGACAGAGAACTAGTGAAGTCTATCGAGTTGCTGATGACCTGCCTGCACGATTCGACAACCCTGAATGGTTCAAGGTACATTTGAGGAACTGTAATTACATTTATTTGCTCAACTTGACATTTCAGTTGTACAAGATATATATACAAGAATTTGAACCTACACTAAGCGTATCATGAAGAACCGGACTCAGGCACATGACTAAATCAACATTGATTTTTCAGGGCTACGGTGCTGAAAAGTGTACACATCCTTTCTACAACACCACGTCTGCAGAATACGGAAGATTCCCACCAACTGCCCATACAATGACTGTAACTTACCATCCTCGAGATAACAAGTTTTCCACATTGCTCGGTAAAACTGGCATGTTCAGGAACCGCTCACTGAATCTCGGCGGTCATGACAAGTGTTGAGAATTTGCAAAGCTTCTACTGATACTCACACTCAGCATCGTACAAACTATTATGAATGATCACAGCATAAAAAGTTCTTAGAGAACTACTGAAGTAAATATTGCTAAAATATAGATGAACTCCATCGGAGTAATATCTGTTAGATAGTGCTGCATTGTGTCGCCAAGTTGGTGTCTAAGAAGTTTCGAAGGATTCTTTCTCAAGTTTCCTTGCAGCCTTCTTGGTCTTGTAGTCTTGCAGAGCAGCTTTGATGGCATCCTCTGCCAAAATGGAGCAATGAAGCTTTACTGGAGGCAGGCAGAGTTCCTTTGCGATTTCATGATTCTTGATCTTCCCAGCATCGTCGACAGTTTTGCCCTTGATCCACTCTGTTGCCAAGGAACTTGAAGCGATCGCAGATCCGCACCCAAAGGTCTTGAACTTGGCGTCGACGATTTTGCCATCCTCATCAACTCTGATCTGAAGTTTCATGACGTCACCGCAGGCAGGTGCACCAACTAGACCTGTGCCAACGTCATCGGAGTTCTTGTCAAAGGATCCAACATTTCTGGGGTTTTCATAGTGGTCTATCACTTTTTCATGGTAACCAGCTGATTGTGGAGCTGTTTTGACGGCTGATGGCGTAGTAGCTGATCCGGTGCGAAGTCCCGCAAGTCGCAGGGCACCACCAAGGATGTGTCTTGACATTCTGAAAAAAGAAGTAAAACTTGATTTCTAAGACAAGAAAGATGTACGGTATGAATTCTTTCAAAATACGAGCGGCGGGGACCAATGGAACCAACGTGTAAGTACTGCGCATTTACGAAACCAAATGAAATCAAGAAGAACAAAAATAAATTCAAGTGATTTCTTACCTGAGCTTTAAAGTATTCTTTTGATTCAAACTTGCTGACTGTAAACGAACAATTTTAGCTTGCAATTGTTGAAAAACTGAAATTTTGACCTTCGGCAATAACAAACTGAATCTTGAATCGTCACGAGCTGAAATCCACAAGCTGCATCCATGCGAGTGGTCACGACAAACTGCTGGCGTAGTTCTGCTAGCTGTGACGGGAAATAATCTCTTGTGTTTTCTGTGGATCGAGCTTGTAGGCGCGAAATTTGAGAATTTGATCAAGTGTAAACAATGTGCCCTTCAGTTGTAAAATTCCGGATTGCAGCATATTCGCCGGATACGGCAGTTTACAGTAGCATTGGATAACTTATTCCATTACGATAACTTTTGAAATACTGATTAATTTGATAGTTTGATCGAACTCAGAATGCACTGAATGGACGGAGGACGGTTTGCTTGAGATTTCAAGTTGAGAAGTTGACTGACGAGCTGCTGATGGTGAATTGGTATGGATTGTCATTGTCAGGCTTTCGAAATTGGTTCATGTTCATAGAATTTCACTGATTAACGCTTCTCAATTTATCTATAGATCGGATGCAACCATGGCCGGTGAGAAGGCAAACATCAGATCGACAATTACAGCTGGTGTGGATGAACCAGAACCAGATCCTCTCCAGTTTCGATTAGAGCCAGTGGAACCCACAGAACCAGAAGACACGAGTGAAAACGAGATTGACCCAGGAGATGCTCCGATATTGGCCACGCTAACTTCATACACTCCAGAAGAAGGCTCGCCTGTTGACCCCGGTAGAGGCCTGGACCTTGATGATGGTGAAGACGATATCACAGAAAGCAGCGAACGTCTAGTTAGATTCGAGACCGAACGACCCATCATACCGGTTGTGAACTTGACTCCAGGTGGTAATGTTACTGATGAACTTCACGAAGATTTCGAAGAAGAGGAAGAAGGGATTGGTGATGACGACGACGGAACAGAATGGGAAGAAACTTTGATTTATGTTGACCTGGATGAGCTTGTATACGATACCGAGCTTTTTGCTGTGAACCCTGACGATTACGTGTCTGCTAACACATCATCTAGAGATAAGGATGGCCTACTTAGCAAGGACATGAATGCTGAAGTTACTCTAAAGTTTCACAACCTGGACACCGCTAACCCGATAATGCAGCACGGTTCTTCTTACTTTCTTGGCACTTATGAGGAGTCCTTTGGATCGATGTTGTTTTTCCAAAAGAAACCAGATTTGCCAGTTTCAAAAACAAAAACTAAACTGAAGAGTTTATTGAAGAAACCGGAAATTCAGAGAGATAAAGTATTTCATGAACAGCTTGACCCCGAGAAGTCAGAGTACGAACTGGTAGCGAACATAACAAAGGTACTTAAAATGCAGAAAAAAGAAGCCAAATCGACCAGCGCACAGAGTGTCTATTTGCCATCAACTCCAAGCGGTTTGCCTCCAGAGCTACCGAAGATACCAAAACATTTGAGTACCCGTTCAATACTTCTTGGAGGAAAAGACACACGCACACGTTCTAAGATGAAGGGGCGAAATCGAGAGACTTCGAGTAGTGATTCCGCTTCCGTTCGGGAGCAGAATATCAGAACACCACTTCTCGTTGAAAATGACGATAGTCCTGGAGCTAGTGATCAGCTAGTAGTAGAATTTATCACTAGTGATATTCCACAAGAAGAACAAACAGTGCTTCCAGGCTCTACAATCGTGACTGTAACTACTGCAGGTGGTACCATGACAAGTTCGAGTGAAGCTTTCACTGTGGTAGAGTTTCGCCATTTGGGAGACACATAACAAAATGTGTTTTATAAATCTTACGCTGATGTACTTGCCCTTTATTTATTCGTATTTTTTTATGGAGAGTGTTGAGCCCCTATATAGAATGTATGTTGTATGAGAATTGATTGATCATAAAAGAAAATATTTTCTTATCGCACTATAGCTAATTTTTGGTCAATGGACCACAACCTCAGTTTCGTCTTATTCCTAGCGTCTTAAAGCATCAACTAAACCAAATCAAGGTAAACATTGTAGGCATACGTACATGATCATATCAAATGCTCACTACAATCATCATTAAAAACTGTATACAAATCTCATAACAGTAAGCATTCAGCAAGAGATTCATTCACGCCGTTGCGGCATTGCACAATATCAATTAATCTCACATGATCTATCATAAATTAAATAGATTAGAGCCTAACTGTAACATTATTCACATGATGCATTTTCTTAGCCTGTGTATTAGCGAAAAGTGATCTTCTACCTGCTACGCTCAAGTTGTGTACAGAGATTCGCGTGAACCTTGACAAATACTCTTACATTACAGTTGAGGCGGTGGGCAATTCATCGTTGCAGCGAAGTAAGCAAGTCCTTCTTGTCTGAAAAACGAACAAGAAAGTTAGGTCTCGTCGGTTTACACAATCAAACCCAACATTTGTTACATAGAGTCAAAAACTTACATCTCCTTTTGCCGCTGCTTTTGATTGAACTTCTTTTTCGGTAACGAGTTGTATTCTTGCTGGTTATGTGTCATGACGAAGCCAGCCAAAGCGCCCAAAGGGTCAAAGGCGCCACCACTAGTGCTGCTACCCTGCGCTGCTGGAATGGAAGACGTAGGAATTCCAGTTAAGGCATCCAGCATCGGTTTCGTGTCTCCCACAACTGGAGTTTGTCGCCTACGTGCTGCATCCTTCTTCTCCTTCTCATCGGCTTGTATTTTCATAATTTCTGTGGCAAGCAAAAACAAATTTCAAACACCAATTCACATGATTCAACCTTTTTCCATGTAACTCCTTACTGTCTTGGAACGCATCCTTCTTGGCCCTAGCCTTATCCTTCTTCTTCATCTGGCCCTTGGATTTGCCATCAAGACTTGAAGATACGGGTGAAGTGGTATTTGGATGCAAAAACCCGTCGTAGCTTCTCCCAGAATTTCGTATTTGTTCCGAGCTGACTAAATGGCCCATGTTCAATAACTCCTGAGGATGCATTTCTTGCATGCTGTTTCTCATAGCTGTCGCTGAAGGTTTCTTTGATGACCCTGCTTTAGCTATCCGTCCACTACTTCCAGCTGTAGCCATCAACATATTCAGACCTGAATCTTCCTGGTTCTTCTTCTTTCCGCCTTTTTTGCCACCAGGACCATCTGAGAATCCATGAGACACATCGTCCTTTCTTCCTTTTGTTTTGCCCATTGTAGTAGTTTCTGTAATTTTCCCAACAATGAAAATCAACATTAAGTTTTGTTTTCAAAATTTTCAACCAAAATAAACAATGTTTCCTAACCTTTAGTCAAATTGAAGTTAACAAATTACCGACGCGTCCGTTTGGATTTTTGACAGCTTCCCAACCACCCTAATTTATCAGCTGGTTTTCCTCGAAATCTCCTGGACTTTTGAATAGATTTAAGGATCAATAGTATTAACAAGGCTTGAAAATTTACTTAGTCGCTAAAAAAACTCGAAAATT
This sequence comes from Sphaeridia pumilis, assembly GCA_034698345.1. NCBI lineage: Eukaryota > Metazoa > Arthropoda > Collembola > Symphypleona > Sminthurididae > Sphaeridia > Sphaeridia pumilis. The sequence goes on from JAQGBJ010002572.1 coordinate 10,632, forward strand.
AACCAGAAAATGTAGAAATTTCGACGCACAATTCAGTTACCAAGCATTGTTTTGAAAAGAAGCCTCAGCACGTGGATGATTAATGACGGTCATAAACATTGGACTATCGTACATACAGTCAGGATATAGCTTCTATAGTTTAGGTCGTATGCACGTATACTAGCCGTCATCCAAGCTTCGTCCGCAGACTGCGTTACAGTTTCACTTCGGGTAACGGGACCTCTCTCAGGTTGTCGTAATAACACACCGATAATTACCGCCATTAACATAAGGACTTATGACGAACCGTACTGACAATGCTGTTGAAGATGCTCTTCTTTGTTTTTGTTTTGAAAAAGCCTTTCAAAACGTTTAAAATTGCAACTCAACACTCACAGCCAGACATCATTCAGGCCCTTGTGATTAAAAAAGAGAATCAACTTTCAAGCAAGCAATTCAACATATGACACGTTTATTTCCTACTGCTTAACTGTAACAAACATTTGACAACAAAGTGGCGGACAAACTAACACGACAATAAAAACGAGTTAAGTATCTTGCTATACGAAAAGATCAACTAGCGTGAGTCCAGACCTCTTTCAACGTTTCGCGCCTTTAGAACATTCTCATAAAAATTACCGACTTCAGCGTGGCCAAAATTTAAACTTTTTGTTGCCTAAGCTCGATCTTGGGGATACATATACAAAATATAACACCTTCCAAACGAAATTCTCGAAAATGACGACTACATTGCTACAGTTACTGTACCAAAGGTTCGAACGCCGTCAGTCTAAATACTAACGCCGTCGTACGGCTAAATAACAATATACCGGACAAGCGTAGTTGCTGCTGAGCTTTAAAATTCTCTTACCAGTAATCTAAACAACAGTTAGGTACTTTCTGAAACTTAACTTTACGAGTAACATAAATTCATTTTAAAAACCGTAAACAGCGTGATAAAAAGGCCAACCCCCGTACCCTCACGGTCAATACAAACTCTTGCACCACCTCCATACAAAACCCGAGTATCGAAACGTACCTTCATCTCTTATATCTTTTCTTATCTTCGTTCCAGTTCTTGACATAATAAATTGCAAATCCTTTCCTTCGAAGCAAGAATATTCTCTTAACAAATATGGACTTTAACGACATAAAATATACATATTTCTGTAGCTTCAATTTTGTATTATGTACTTGATTCATTCTAGCTTTCGGTCGAAGAGTGCACTTTCTCTGGGTGTAAGCAAGTTGCTGCACACAATATTAACTGTTATCATATCCTGATATCCGTTTGCCGTTCATTCAAGACATTGCGGTTACTCAGAGATAGTTACAGGTTGAAATCATAACTAGTTGTATACATACACATTTCACAAGTCACAGTTGTAGGAGGTACTGACATTTTGTAGACACTAACATCATTAATAAGCGTTTGCCCCAAACATGAGGTATTTCAACAATTTTAGCACTAGATGCTGAGAAAACATATTTCCACTAAACATGTCGTACAAGCATCCTTTTCGCACAGACAGATGCTAACCATCCCTGAACGAACACAGGTAACTTGATTACCTGGACGTAAAACATGAAGTTTTTGAACAAATTGAGCAAATACGCCACCTATTCAGAAACGACATTCTAAATTCAACCTAGATTCCCTACTATCAGACTGAAAAATAAAAAAGCAAAGTGAAAAATTTCAGCCGCAGGTTGAATTTGGGATAAAAGCTCGACAGTAGTTTCTATAAGCTAAAAAGACTTACACAATTAAAACAAGGTTGGACATGAATCATAGAAAAAATACGGTGGTGAATCAATTTAGCTTGCGACATGACATCCAATTTAAGCCCTTCATTTCGGCTGCTGCGAAGCAAGATACTTCTTGCGCGGTCCACGATGAGGGATACTTTCTCCGTTATGTCGAGATTCTTGACCATTTTGAGCCGGTCTTTGGTAGTCGGAATCTTGCATCTGCCGAACCGTAGCAATAGCTCGTGCAAGTTGGATTTGCTTCCCGTTTCCTCCATCCTCCTACAAATTTCAATGGTGGATTCAGATCTAGCATTACAGAAAACATATGTCCGCTCATTCATATCTGAATAATTACCTTCACAAGAACGCATTGAGGACTATGCGTGTAGCGCTCCGCAGCCAAAACTGCCGGCATTTCGTTTGAAGTTGCGTAGTTATGATGATTTCGGATTTCTCGTTGGGATGATAGAACCACCGTAGCTGCAGGATTCGAAGACCGGGAAACTGTTTCTACTCTGGATACAGTGCCATTCAAATTACGACGAAGTACATTCATTTCATGGGGAGGGAAGTTTACTGTTTGTGTCATGACAGTATTGCCCCGGTACATCACCTCAACAGGCAAGGGTGGTCCTCCTTGTTGCTGAATACGGGGACGCTGAGAAACAAGCATTTGAAGTTCAGAATTGTCTCCGGACGCTTTCAGGATTGCTGGGGCATAAATTTGTACATTCTGATTCGGGCTGGGGGCCAAGCGTTGATTGGGATGAGCAGACGTGTACATCAACTGGACATGGCCATTATCGTCCGGTGTGCCGACTCCTACGGCTTCAGCATACAACAGCTTAAGACCACCTGACCTTCCTTCGTTTCCGGCGGATGGAGCCTCAGCCTGAGCAGCAGCACACGCATATAGCAACATGCTATCTGATGAATCGGATTCTGAAGCGGTATCACCATTCTGGTAAACAAATCTTACTGAAGGCTGAGCCTGATATTGTGTCATGGATGAAGATGGGCCAGCTTCTGGACTCAGGGTAGTATAGCGTATTGTTTTTCCACTAGCCGCGTCCACAATCCTTGCTGGGGCTTGACTGGTTGTAGCATATCGAACGTGGCTTTCCCGGATAACTTCAGTCGCGACGGAATTCGAATTGGTGTACAGTACTGTTTCTTGCGGAGAGGGGGCAGAGTGAGGATGTTGAATTACATAAACGACACGCCGATCATTATTTTCTTGTGGATGGTGGTAGTACGTTGTCGGCTTAGGAGAAAGTATCTGATGCACCGTTTGACCATGCCCATTTGTCAAAATGAGCTCTTGAGCTGGGACCTGATAGCTACGACGTCGAGGTTCCGATGCGCCATGGTCGACGTTGTCTTGGGGTGGGAAACATTGAATGCCCTTTTCACACGTCTGAACTAACTTGTCGTCTTGACCCACGACTAGATAAGATGCTGGCTCGTGATGAAACTTCACAGGAGACATTGATACCACTTGGGTGGTGTGATACTCGTGCTCCATGTCGGACCTGGAGTCAGTCCTCACGTTAACTCCTGCATTCATTTTACCCACGACAAAGGTTGGCTTCGAAACTATCTTGACTTGAGAACTTCCGGGAACTTGAATGGGACTAACTACTTTCTGCGCTTCTCGTTCTTCCGTTTCACGACGAAGAGCCCAACTCAACTTGGGATGCACAGTTTTCAGATCAGGACTTGGCGTTTTCCGTGTCGTTATAGTTTCCGGGGACCCCTAAAAAGAAAGAATTAAATCGTCAACAAGAGAGTATTTTTTAGAAAATTCATTAAATCAGGACTTACAGAAGCCTGCGAACGCCCACTACTGTCTCCTCCAATCGGAGATGCAGATGCTCTTGCTTGTGCTGAAGAGGGAGAAGTTCGAACGAGAGCAGGGCTTGTGTTGGCAGAATGAAGACTAGAGCCACTAGAGCTGGGGCGTGCACTCTTGTCATTGGAGAGATCGTGGGGCCCATCATCATCAGTTAGTGTGGCAACAGACTCGTTTTCAGATGAAGCGATTGAGCAAACGTTCACAATTTGAGGTGTTGTTTCTTGATTAGAAGATTCGCTCGCTTCTCTTACAAACTTCCCATCTGCAGTGAGTACGAGCGAAAAAGTTTGAGAAGTACCACGATTCTCTTCAGAGCTTTCGGCAGCCTATAAATTTCAAAATATGTCACTTATATGCATTAGCCATTTCATGTCGAACGTCAGAGCAAAGTAGCATACCGGCTGGTGCAAATCAAGGGGATCTTCGAAGCTATTGTACTCTGATTGACCTAGAAATGCCATAACACTTTTGAAATCTGCAGGACAAATTTAATTTTTTTAAAGCTTTTCAGAGACTGACCTTGAATTTCTTCTTTTAAGGCTGGAGATGGTGTTGGGGAAATGTCTGCTGTAATGACAACTCCTTCTTCAGAAGCAGGAGGCACAAAATCAGCTAGGGATCTAAACTTTCCTCCTGCTTTAGAAGTACTCGGGTTATTCTTGTTCAGCTTTGAACCCAATATGCTTGGCTTGCTCGGGGCAGAAGCGGCAGCGGCTTTAGCTTCATGCTGCTTGGCCATGTACTCGGCAGCAGCTTCATTAGCAAGCTGCTTTGCCACTTCTTTCGGCTGATTATGAGTGTTCTTGATGTGACGATCAAGGTTATCCTTCCTCCTGAAGGCAGTTCCACAGATCCAGCATTTGAAGGGTCTCTCGCCTGCAAAGATGCATACAATTATTGACCATCAAAGAACGAAAAAGATAGCAAAACTATGAAGAGGAAAATACCTGAATGGATAACCAAGTGCCGACGCAAGTCCTTGCTATTGGAAAAAGCTCTCGAGCACTGCTCGCAAGCGTACGGTCGCTCTGTCGAGTGAGTCCTAAGGTGAAGGTCCAGAGTCCATTTCAGCCCGAAACTCTTGCCACAGTGATTGCACTGAAACGGGCGCTCCCCTGAAAGGTAAGAAAAATCATATTGCTATTTGCTTTAGTGCTTCTACAAAAGTTCTGACTGATTGAAGATAGGATAGGACATACCCGTATGCGTTATTACGTGCTTCTTCAGGTTTGTCATGCCCGTGAAACGCTTGTTGCAGTACTGGCAAGCGAATGGGCGCTCACCGGTATGAATGAGGAAATGAGATCTAAGTGCTTGAGCGTTCGCAAACCCACGGCCACATTGTTGGCAGATGAAAGGTTTTTCTCCCGTGTGTGACCTCATGTGCCGTGTAACTTTCCCGCGCTGATTGAAGCCCTTCCCACATTTGGGACACACATATGGCCGTTCTCCAGTATGGGTTCGAAGGTGATATTCATAATGCGATTTGGCAATGAATCCTTGACCACATTGTCCGCATTTGAACGGTTTCTCTCCTTTTTGGCAAAATTCGTGATACTTAATGTGCGCCTTGGTCTTGAACTTCTTCATACACACATTACACTGGTACTGTGGCGGA
>JAQGBJ010002573.1:0-15834 GCA_034698345.1 Sphaeridia pumilis
GTTGGTTTAATGGTGATCATGGGCGGATAAAATGGAAATTGGTATTCTTTGAGGTTGTGGTGGTGAAAGAGGGGTAGTGAAAGTTTGAGGAAAAAGTTAAGGAATGGGATGAAGCGTGAAGACAGACCGCAAGATATTAAGGATGCGCGCGTATATATTAACTGGGCAAGTGAGTAGTAAGTAAGCAAGGAGCAGTCAAGTATATAACTTTTCTCCCATGACCATTTGCCAAGGCTCGAGGGGATATCTTTCATGTCGTCGTCTGAAGGAATCTGTGGACTGGAATGGGAAAGAAGGCAGGACGACAAAGAGACACGGGCATGGATGTGTGCCACTTGCGATATTTGACTAATGAGTGAATGACTGACTGGAACAGAGGAAAAGTTGTCAAGTTTTCCATGCATCCGCCAAGAAAAGGAGATATGAGGAGGACTGGGAGACATGGAGTTTAAAAGGATTGCGGCGATGTTTGATGGTAATTCGGTTGTGGAGGTGGAAGGAGAGGGTGGGATAAAGGCGTTTGATTCTTGCTTAATCGGTGAGATGACAATATATATTTGAAGAGGGATGAGAGGAGAAAGTATATTTATACGGAGAAGAAGAAGAAGAAGAAAAGTCGAAAGCTGAAGAAGTGATAAATGTATTTGCATTTCTTTAATTCAAACGGTGGAGAATCTCCATTGGAAATGTGATGGTTGGAGTAGCTCTTTTGGAAAATAGCCTTTGGTTTGTGTGAATAGATTAGGGCACGTGAATTTAATTAATCCGACTGATGATAAAGTGTCTTGGCCTCAAATAGTTTTGAGGATTGACTGACGAGACAAGGCAGCAGAATCAATGGCGAAGGGAATTTACGAAAAGTGTGTTTGCGGTTGGTTTATGGCGTTGGAAAGTTGAGGCCGGCACATGAACTATAGTTTTATCTGGAGACAAAGTTTTGAATTACGCGAGGAGAATGTTTACAAATTCGTGAATTTGTTGCAGATCAGTGTTGTATATATGGTAGCACAAGATGAAATGGTGAGAGGTTTGGGAGAAAGAGACTTTTGGTAATGGAAGAAGAGCAAGTTAAATTTGGTACGTTATCTGGGTGGCACATTTATCTGTGCCGTGGAAGAAGAAATAAGACGAAAGTGTTGTGTGAATACTGACAGAGAGGAAAATATGCATTGCTGGAAGCTGGCAATCAAGTGTGGGTTTTGGAAGTGATTCATGATTTTACTCTCGTACTGTCTCTTGTCCCACAGAAATACGTATACACGGAATACATTAAGCGGTTCACGTAGACGAATCATAACTTTCTCCTTAGCTTGTCATCAGTTTTGTACGAGTTGGGCTGGTGCATAAACGATGTAATCAAGGACGAGGTCCTCACTGGAGAATAGATGAAGAATGTACGTTTTCAAAGATTTTGCCATGTCTGTTGAAATGTCAACTTTTGTGTTTGTTGTATACATGTAACATACACGCAGCTACGTTTGCTAGCATTTGCTGGTTGAGAGAGGAAAGAACAAATAATGCTTCAAGTCAATCGAAATTACCTTGGTAGTTTTTTTAAAATTGGCACTTGGCCGACTTGGCGTCGTTGTCAATTCGGGTAATGCGTTACAATGTGAAGTGAGCAAATAGAATAAAAGTACTGAAGGGGGCAAAGCAATGAGAAATTGGATGAATTACGGTGGTTCAATATATAGCAGTATTAGATCATACGATACACAATACAAATTTATGAGCTGGTTTTATAAAGTTTTTGGTGAGTTGAGAGCACTTGTCATATTTCTGTTGGTATATATACACGTAGTCTTGAAATATTATCTACGTACTTGAAAGGGTTCTTATACGAACGTACGTACAGGGATATTGAAGTCAAGCTTGTAGTGGATTGCTACATTTATCATGGTGGATATGCGGTCGTAGAATTACAATAAACACATATAAATACCGGGTCGTCAATCTTGCTTATTTGAGGAAACGACATTTTGACAATTGGAAAGAGGGGCGGAAGCCGGGGGATGAATGTCATGATTTTTAGTACGAGTCTCTTTGGTCTTCACGTATTCTGTATCAAATAGGCATTGGGATTTGCGTATATCATCTCCTCTTGCAACGGTAAATCCTTTGAGAATTTTATTCAAGTGTATGTATACTTTTCTGTATTGAGCATTTTCAGCTTTCAAGTAGAGAGTCAAAGTCAGCGGGAAAATTTATGTGACAAGACCCGCTTTGAATTACAATATTTTTACCGAGAATTGAGACTGTGGGTAGCTAGAAGGACTTATTGGTGAAAAGCTTTTTTACGAGAAAACACCTGCTTCGTTTTAGCGAGTGTTCTTTTGGAGATCCGTCCGTAGTAATGGAATTGTTGTTTGGACATATAACGCAACTCAAGTTCAATTGGAGACTGCTAATGTTCAAAGGAAAACACAGTGAACTCAGAATATCGTGCAAAATTGCGATTTATTTTTTCAAAAAGAATATTTTGGCATGAGCGCACAAATTACGATACTTAATCCTGGCAATTTTGCTGGGTGATGAGGAGAGACGAGAATATATATACGAGTTATGATTAAATTGCAAGAAATATAAGGATGGATCTTGAGAATTGCAGTGCAATTTGTTTGATTGGACTGTTTGTTCGTTTGAGTGGAGGAAAAAATTGAGATAGATCTACTACGTTGTTTACTTTGATAAGAGACATTTTTCTCATTCCCGAAAATAGTAGCTAATGATAATTAGTGCTTCGGTAGATGATGAAGAAAATTGAATGTTGCAATTGGCATTCGGTCTGGAGGAGAAAGACGTTTAAAATGGAAGGAAGGTAGTGGTTACACTCTGTTGGTCTCGGAGTCTGGGATGCCTTAATTGTATCTCCAATAAATATTTATTGCAACAGTATATATTTCTCACTGACTACTTGAAGCCTATAATTTGGTCCAGACGCGACGATAAAGAAAGCAAGGATCTCGAGTCTGTGGCAGATACGACTCTTAATGAGTCGGCAGCAGACGTGCGGTACCATTGTAGAATGACCATCATCATATGCGCTCTAGTTTTTTTCGTGATTTTCGAGTATGTATTGTAGCGTTTGCATTTTGGTCGTATCAGGCACAGATTATAAGGACGTTAAGGAATCTATTTATGCTGGGAAATCTTGAGGGAAGAGATATACGTTCCGAAAAAAGTAGCGGCATTGTAGAACATGAGCAATCAAGAAGGGAGTCGAATTGGTTCGAGTGGTCATGTAAGTTTTTTGCCAGGGTCGGATTTTGTTGTAATTGCTGTTGAATACTCATCAGGAGCACATTAGATGCTGCTGGTTTCCTCTTGGATGGTAGTAAAAAGCCGAAGCGTGTACGAACAATATCGTCTTGTTGCTAGTTAGTGACGTTAGGCATTACTGCGTTATTCTGCGTGCTCTGGTTTCCTTTAAATAGCCGCTTTTGTGAAGCGTGTACCACCTTGAAAAATTAAATGATGCTTTGATTTTAATGGGTGTTGGAATTATGCCCTTGTGGCTCATTAGTTCACCTGCATCTGGACGGAAAGGATGCTACATGATAATGTACAGGGGGCGCTTTCCGTGTAGCGGTCGTGAGTATGACGCTTTGGGTTTTAGAAATCAACTTGTAGTCGGTTATCCAGCTGGCTATAAATGTTACTTGTTTAGTTTGAAAACGTATGCTCAACATGCTTGAGAAGAGAAAAACAAGGGATTTTGGAAGTCAAAGATGTCCTTTATGTAATTTGTTCGATGCCCTTGAGTCGATAGGTTGTCACTTGTGAAGTGTTCCCTGACATTTTTTTGAACACTTACTTAACCTTTGAAAACGGTTAAGTTTGATGCCGTAGGTAATGACCACTTTAGGTTATCCATCATCATTTGACAGTTTCGGAATGCAAGTGTCGAAGATGTGGGTTCAAAAAATCGGAGGAAGGGGATCAGTCAATACAGGCCACAAATAAGTCGAAAACTTGAAACTACTTCAATGCTCGTAGTCATACCGATATATTTGCAGGTGCTCAAACAGGCTGGACAAATGCTTGGGGAAGAAGGAAATATGCTTGTTATGTAGAAGGGCAGATTGATGACACATGTGCCCTTATTCTTTGAATACTATTTATATAATAACTCTGACTTGTTACTGCATTTTTCGGCATAAGTTTTCGTTTCGGTGGGAAGTTTGGCTGATGGTTTCTTCGGTCGCGACAGTATGAATGCCTGTTGCTCCTCTTGTTGGATGGTGAATGCGTTCCGGATTTTGGATTTTAGCTGTTCATTAGGCGACCTTATGGTTTGATCAAGAGATGGAGAATAGTAAAAAATAATGTCATTTGGACAGGATGAGATGACGGTGGTGGAAGTGAGGATGTTAGGATAATTCCGGGATAATCAAAGACGGCCTTTCATTGATTTGGTCTTTGTGTGCGTCTGATATTAGCCGGTGCGTGCATAATTAAAAACATCTTGACATCTTCCGCGACAGTAGGTTTGCGGCTGCCAAAGATGATGTAATGAGAGGACGGAGAAGATGGTCTCATTGGTAAATATAGCGAGACAGGAGCCGGGGAATGAGCAGTGCATCGGTTGCGAGTTGCGGCAATAGTGAAAACATGTATTAATGATGTGCAAGAAGAAGGGTTAGTTAGTTACTTTGAATGCAGTCTGCCGAAAAGCTACTTGAAATGTCGACTGGTATGGTAGGATAGGTATCCTGTATCAAATGCGTACATGGAAAAGTGAAGAAGCGGCAAGTCTATGAAGATGAGATGGATGGTGAAGAAGCTCCTTTTTAATGTCACCACATGAAGCATTTTGTATCAACAACATTTCGACCGCAAGCTTTATGACTACGACTTGATATTACAACTTTGTATGTGATGTAAGATGGCTTGTGTTATTGTGTGTGCACTTGTGGGCTCATCTTGAGCAGAAAAAATGTAATTGCTCATAATTGGATTCGGGCTGTAATCACGTTTTTGGCTCGGTGAAACTTGGTTGTACTCTTGCGGACTTATGATGGCGTTAATGCGGTGTACATTGCTGTTTTGATGTACAAACAATGAAATTATCATGGGTCGCCGACTTTTCAATCTTATGGACCTAAAACGTTTGCATAACCTTGTAGAAGTTAGGGAAGGAAACAAAGAAGAATCAAAGGCTGATTTTTGACATTGGGGCTGGATAAATTTCTTAAATCAAGTTAGAGTAAATAGGATCAAGGCGGTAAAAAGAGCGAAGGGATTAATCCTCTCTTTGGTGAAACCCAGAAAAATTTGACACGCGTAGATGATCATGCAACATTCGATGTGTAGACTTTGGGGGAAGTAAGAGGAGATTTCTATTCAGATTTCTATTCAGATGTTGCAAGTGTAAGATCAAAAAGTTATGAATAGCTGGACAATTTAGCGGTCAGAGGAGGTGGAGGAAAGTGGATGGGTTTAAGTGTACACAGGTCAAGCATTTTAATTGACTCTTGTAGGGATCCAAAATGCCGGTTATAAAATATCAAAGTAGATTTTTGAATGCTTGTAAAAAGTTTGGCAAGAGGTTTTTTTAACTCATGTATAAGAATTTTGAAATGCTATAAGGAATTGTGTGAGTGGCTGTGAGATATGCGCGAAGAGCCCCACAATGATTATTTCGTAATAGAAAAAACTGAAGGTAAACTTGGGTGATTTAATGTTCATTGGAAGCAATAACAGTAGAAATGGATAAGAATGCTCGTATAAATTCTTCACCTGTTGGATCTGATTTCATAATTTTTATTTGGACAAGAAGGGTGGAAACGTCATGAAGGGAATTGTGGTAAAAATATTTAGTAAGGTGGATTTTGTGTCATCCTTTCATTGCCCGTAAGGCCATGAGAAAGGGTTTACCCCTGCTGGTTTGTCGTTCACTGGAAGGATGAAATGGGAAAACGATACGACGACATGTCTCAAAGCTATGAGAAGGGAAGGCATGGCTTGAGAGCAGTCAAAGCCTTACGACGCTATATGGAGAAAAAAGCATGTTCCAACTGACCACACGGACCAGAAAAGGTATTAGAAAGAAAGCGGACATGAATCTTGACAAGAATCTTATTGAGGGAAATCCCTATTTTCGGATCTTGAGCCTGTTTGTTTTGATGATTTGTGAGGACATTGTTGGATGGGCCAAGGGGTTTTACTTGTGAAGTGTCAAGTCAAAGTTGGTGTGTTGAGTTAGAGACACATGTTGAAATTGCTCCTGCTCGAGTGTCTCACATGTAAGGGAAAATGACAACGGACATGGCCGGTGTGTAAAGTCCGGGTTTGGACAGAACGGTACGGAAACGTAGGAAGGAATTGAATACGGAAAATTGGTCCTCGATTTGAAAGTAAGCACTTGACGTTGAATGCTCAAAGCTGATATGAAATCGCTTGAAGTCGCACTCTTGTGCTGTATGGAAGGAAGGCTGTCGGTCGGGTTGTTATGGCAGAGTATTACTATTCAGCTACCCGAAATGCCTCTTGTCCAAGTTGGGTAATACGGCATAAGATCTGGCCAAAGAGATTTCAGTCCGAAAATCTTGCGGACGGGGTAGACAATGGAAAAACGGGTACATGTGATTCCGGAAAGAAAATTGTCAGATATTGTCGGTCAAAAGAGATGGTGACTTTTGTAAGAAAAATCCATTTGATTTCATACGGGATTTATCCGAGACGGAGGAAAGTTGGTTTAACAGGGCGATTTGTATGAAATTGCATCTTCTCAAGATCAGCATTCCTGACTGGCCATAAGATTTCGGGGTTATGCTGGCGATCTAGTCTATTTTTACTGTGTTTTCCCTGGTTCTCATCTTGTTATTTTATAACTCTTTCTGTTGATGGAACAAGTGATTTGAAATGGATTGTGGGTGCCGCATTCCGATGTTGTTTTCCTCGATGCTGGAAAAATGTGATTCAAGAATTCCGAAGAATGAATGCTGCAGGGAAGTATCAAGTGTCGTTTATGCGAGTTGCGATGGTTAAGATAAAAGGACGTGCTATGTTGTTCTTGGAGTGGTCAGAAGAAAGGGAATTTGTGGCACGTGGATACACGGATGATAAGAAGAAGACATGGACATAACTAATTCTGATGGGAAATGATCAGTTAGATGGCGCGCACTACGCGGGGTATCGAGAGCTGTCAAGTCGATTCACACTCTGTTAATACAGAACACTGGTGAATAGAGAGGAAGGAAGGATTGGACAAGACTCAAATCAATGCCATGAATTTTCAAGGAACAGTAGGACGGAAAAGGACAAAAAGTTTTTTGGTTGTCAAATCCGGTTGTTTGTTGAGAGTATGACTGTTATGGTGTCCTTATTACAGATTATTCACCGGCTGAGGTAATGTCAGGAATTATTTATTGCCTGCGGTTTCTTCCAAAATAAATTGGACATGTGGTATGGTATAAATGTAATCTTCTTATATATTATAGGCGAATCAAAAAGGACGCTTGTGACACGGAACTTTTAGAGTACCAACATTGTATAAAATCAGAAGAGCGATTCTTGAGCCAGCCGCTTTGTATATATATATATTTTAAGTAGTAGGCGCTGAATTAGAAATATATTGAAGCAATCTAAAAACAGATTTTGGTTCTGGAAAGGACGGAATGAAATATCCGAGTGTTATTGGAACTAATCGATGAAATATTGGTGGAAATTATATCGTTCGGATGGGTCAGCAGGGAGTCGTTTGAATTGTGTGAACCAAGAGGATTTTTTACTGAAAGACAATGCGGCGGAACCGTAAAGCATGAATACTGGATGGATGGTCGGATACGCGTATTGCGTTTGTATTGTGGACAGGAGGGAAGGTTCACACATGTACCCGTCAGAATGAATACAATACTTTTGCTTCATAAAGTCGAACTGAACGAGATTGTCCAGAACTGATGGTATTAAGTAGCAATAATACATAACATGTCCCCTGACTCATTTTCTATGATTGTCTACACTACAACTGTGTTATTAGATGAAGGGCATGATCTTGTATCGTTGCAGGAGTCGATTAACGTTGAAAAATTATGATTTACAGCTCCGGAAAGATCTGGAAGACAAACTGATGAAGGTTGAGAAGAAGAAAATAGTTTTTTTTGTGCGACCTAGGTATTTCGACAAATAAGAAGGTGCTGTATAAAAATCGGCCAGTAAGTTTTATTGAATGTTGTTGTCGGTAGGTATAGTGCAAAGTTGCCAATGATTGATTTTGGTGGCGATCCATCAAGCTGAAGGAATTCTTAGGGAACGTGACTGGGATATGGCTGTGGACATATATCAATGCTGAGAGGAAATTGAAGAAGGAAACTGGGTGGATTCGCAAGGGAGGCCAGTTCATGAAATATTTGTGAGACGAATATATCAGGGGAAATGTGAAGCATATGTTTGTTTGTGTATTTTTTCTTCGCGTGACCCTCATCGGGTCGGCGGAGGACAGAACAAAGTTTCGATGAAGAACGAGCGTCTTAAGACAGACGGAAAGGAATGGCAGAGTGATGGATTTTGTCGAGTAAATTCTATTTGCGGGCCGTAAAAGAAAGGCAGTGAAAGTGCCAAGGGAGACATAAAGTAAGGGTATTGACGGTTTTGATGAAATTTTACGTTCCCGTAGGTCATGCAAGCCATTGAAAGCTTGATGCGTGATGTCAGGCTTTGGTCAGGAGATGATTTGTTCCAGCGAGAGTTTGATCGTCGGGACAAGATTGGCAAGCAAAAATTCAGGCGCTTATAATTTTTTTCTATGACGACGAATAATAAGGTTGAAGTTTACAAACTAGGGGTATTGAAGCATTGAATTTTTACTGCTTTGTTCAAGATATGTGCTTAATCAAGAGGGTATAATGACAAAGTTTGGAAGATGCCAGCAGGGCATGATATTAATGCGTTGGTGGTAGCAATAGAAAAAGACGAAAAAAGAGGATAAAAGGGCGCTATGATGGCAAAGGGTATTTTATGTATGTATGGAAATATGAAAGGTGCGCCTCTCTTTTGGGTAATATCGGCAAGGAATCTCCTGTAGTGCTCGTAATTATTGTGGAGGAGGTAAAATGATTTTTGAATGTGAGGAGGCCGGAAGTAGAAAAGGAATAAAAATGGAATATTTTTGCTATAAAGAAGTAGTTTTGAACGAGTTTTACGTAAGTGGGAAAGGATGAAAAGGAGCTGCGGAAAGTATGAAGGATAAACGTCTAAGGAATTCGATTGAGAATTGGGCGAAAGGGTAAAACGGGTAAAAGCGGGCATGATATGCTTGTCGTTGTCAAGAAACAAATAATTGTAAAAGAATATTCATGTGGGGTGGAGAGTGGATAAATGGCGGGTTGGATATAAATAATAATAAAAAACGATTGTGCTTGTGGTGAGTATGTGTTGGTAGTTTTTTATTGCCATTTTAAATAGTGTGGAATATTTTTCTTCCACCCCCGTCGGTATCTGTGAAGGATCGCTGGTTGCTGCGTGATACATGCATATACATGTAGGAATATGTGCTTCAAGAAGGATACGGAGACGGTTCTATTGTTGACGTTGAGGGAATTGATCAATGAAAACTATTGAGTTTTGTCAATAGACGAGAATAATAGTGTGAGCGGGAAGGGGGGAGATGAAATGAGCAATCCGTTATATTTATGCGTTTGAAAAAGTATCCGGATGATTTTATTCGAGATTCTTTTGAGGAGAGCCGTGTCTCGTTTAAGTGTACGTCTTGACATGACGGGAATTTGGTACGGCAAGGAGGCATGAAAGCAGAAGGCAATTTTGTATAGCTGTATACACTTGTTCAATAAAGGAAAGAGAAAGAGAAGAAATGACATAAAAAATCTTTGTGGATCCATCAAACCGAAATAAAAATATTCATAGAGTTTTTTGGAAATATTTGAGGCTGACTGTCTGAATATCAATGTTGACGTGAATTAATCTCTTGTGTGTCTTGATTGCGTAATCTGCTATCAGATACTCGTCATTTTGGTGCTCCAATAAAACATTGACGTTTATTATCATATTTCTTTCGATAAATCCGCACATTCCAGTGTCGGGTAGTTTTCAAAGAATAGAAAGTTGTAAAATGAGGGGAAGAAATTTGAAGACTGACAAACGTATCTGGCTCTGCGTCGTTGTTGTTCAGATGCATACATACGTGGTTGGTTGTGGGGTTTTTCTTGGATTTCCTTGTATTCCCTTCGACCTCTTCGAAACGACCTGATTAAATGTTTGTGGAGGATGTTGTGCTTCATTCGTCTTGTCATACAAATTAGGATGCCGCTGGAAAGTGTTTATTCATTCCATTCATGCGTGAAAATATGTAGGGATTGATATCATATTTTGTGTAATGGATGTAGAGCTGGCTACGGTAATTTTTTATTATTTGATCGGAAGATGGAGAGCGTTGCGGTATAAACGTTTTATGGTTTGCCGCTCTTGTTAAGTGCAATAGCGGCTTGGTTGTAAGAAGTCTTGAGGATGTCATCGCGGGACATAATAACTGCAGAGACGAACGTGTAGGTCCATGTGTGATTGCTTCAGATCAGAGCGGTCAGGATGCCGCCGGGTTACAACATGTTGTCAGCTTGTAGGATGATATCTGTTGAGGAATCAAACTGGTCCGCCTGCCCGGTTGAGACGGTTGTCTACTGCGGCGTAATTGATTATTTTTGTACGCTTTGACACTTTGACAGATGTATACTTGATTCGTATCGGATGTCCTTTACCAGCGACATGGTGCATCCATGTTGATGGTCAGAATTACATGATGTCGCTGACATTACTATTGAAGTGTGTCATTATCGATATGTGGCCTGTGTAAACTGATATTGCTGTTGTTATAACAGCTACTGAAGTAGAATTGAGGAAGCTTCTAGTTGTATATAGCTAACTCAGTTTGTTTTTGTTCACAGGTAGTGTAAACAGGCAAAATCAGGACCAAAGTTGGCGACGACCTATGTATTTGGCAGCATGATCGGAGCAATAGAAATGACCGGAGCGACTTGGATTGGATGCAACGATGCTGACTGAGATGGGATGGCAAAAGAGCAATATAGCGGAGACAAGAATAGCCAGAAGGTAAGTAACGATGGAAAATGATTCCCAGTTAGAAGATCGTAAAAGAGGGGGGAGTGAAGACATGGATGAAAGCTTTGTTATTGCCGAGTCGGTTTCGGTATTTGTTTGTGTACACTGTGATAACTATGGCAAAGTGATCCTGGGGTCAAATAAACAAGACTTGGTCGGTAGCCGAGCTGGCACGTGTGTATCGAGATGAACACGTAACCTTGGTTTCCGATGAGTGCTTAAAAGTAGTGGCCGACGGTTACAAAGTAATGGGTCCGAGTCAATAAAGCAGGTGGAGAAAGTGTGTTGTGTAAGATCGGATGCTCAAGTCATAAAATGTTTGGTGGTAATGGGTGCGTGTGTATTAAGCAAAAGTCACGGCGGTCTTCTTTTCGGTTCTTTTTTTGGTTGCTGTTGACGCAGTAAGTGGGTATGCCACGGATGGACAGTTATCACTTGAAGGCAAAAGAAGACTTACTTGGTTCACAAGTCGGGCTAGTAGTCAGTTTCTGAAAGTTTGGCAGGCTTTGGCATATGTGAGAGGGACAAAGTGGGAAGGGAAGATATATATGCGTATATGTGGCGAGTGGGAATTGCAGTTGGAGCATTGCAGGACAGAAGAATCAGATGTTTTTGGAGAAAGCAGTTTGTGTGTTTGGAAGCTGCTGAATCGTCCTCAGTGGGAGAGGAGAAAATTGGAATAAAGAAAGAAAAAATCCCTAAGCTATTAGCTTGGTCACTCGGTAATGGCTGTGAGGGCGAATGTACTGGTGGAAGGAAGCTCTGTATCGTTCCTCGCAGACCCATATTTAGTAGATATCTTTTTGATTCTTTTAGGGGAATATGTTCATTTAACACCAGCTTTGGCTTTATAGCAAATCAATGTTTATTTATATGTCGGTATTTACCCCGAGACTATTTAACGACAGTATCTTGGTAGGATTAAGTAAGGTCCAGCCGGCATAATTGGAAGCAGCTAACTAACTAAAACTTTCTAGATTTTCCAAGCTTTTTGGCGTTTGCCTTTTGAATCAAATGATATCAGTGAACAGGATACTGGACCTACTTTTGGTAGCACAGACTTGGAGAAATTAGATAGGTTTTGGCACAAAAAATGATGAAGTTGTAGAAATTATTTTTGTGTAATTACCTCAAGTGAAAGTACTTTAATATCTTGCGTAAGTTGCGGCTAGTTGACTCGGTGTATTTATTGCGAGAGAAAGTGTCAAGGAAGCTGTCTAGGGCAGACGGTAATATTTAGTTTGGCATGAAATGCAGCCTGTGAGTTTTGCAGTTGACCTTTGGAATATGATTGCTGAGGATGGTTAATGGAAGTGGTACAGAGAATAAGAGAGGGTCAGGACACATTTGTGTTGGTCGAGAGGATATTTGTGGTGGGCATAAATCGTGAGGAAAAGCAAAGTTGAGAGGGGGTGTTTGAGCTATAAAAATAAAGTAACTTGAATGGAGGTTGAAGAGACAAGAGGAGAGGTAAATGAAGAGGCTTACAAAAGTGGCCCTCATTATTGCTCTTCTTCTTAGGAAATATTATTAGGCGAACAATTTGATACTGCTCGGTCGATATGCGAAGCTAAAGGCAATGCTGTGTATATGGTCTGAGACTATGAATAAAATGCGCTTTTTTCGACATTCCAAGTCCGACAAGAATCAACATGTGGTACACAAAGTCCTTGACTAGGAAAGTACAGCTGAGCATCTGCAAGAAAAAAGATACGTTATGTAATAGTAATTGAGTCAAATAATGTCCGAGTATATGATGCACGCAATCAGCGTGAATGTGGGCATGTGTACAGAGCTGGCATTTCGCTTCGAGCGGCCGTCATTTTTTCGAAAATTTGGGTCTTGGCGCGAAGCTGGTTTGGTCGTCGCACTTTTGAAATGGTCGCACCCGGGTGCCTTAGGGACGTGGTTGAAAGCGGCCGCAACTTTCCGTTTTTGGACAGTGCAGAGATTTAACGACAGTGCAGTTGTGTTGATTCCAAAATGTTAATTTCGATTTTGCTTTGACAAGCACTTTATTTTACAACAATGGTATGAATGCTCACATTAATATTGGTTCCACAGTAGATACTTTATGATTTTCAACTGTTAAGCAAGGCTGAGGTTCAACAATATGCCGTTTCAACATCCATTCAACATCAATTGTAGGCTTTTTGAAGTAATTCTGACATCATATTTTAGCAATGCGTTCCACTTCTATTCGCAGTGCTGTTATTTGCAAGTCCGTTACTAACCAGGCTTCCAATTAACCAAAATGTTTCTCGTTTGTAACCTTCCCAGCACCTTAACTGCACCGTGCATTGCCGGCAGTGCTTGGAAGGTGATTCTCAACCTGTTTATGTATCCCTACGCTCTTATACCCAGCCTTTGACATAGCTGAAAACATAATATTAATTTCCAGCATTTAATTCATGCGTTCAACTCAATTTAATTCAATTAAATCAACTAAACTTTCATTTGAGCCGGTGCTACTTGCCCGTGCATTTGATGAGGTGCGACTTTGAAAGTCGCATTTGCGGTCGCACGTGTTCTGTCCACGGTGCAAATTTCAAGCAGTGCGGGCCGCAACTTTTTTGATTTTTTTGTGCGGAAAATGCCGTGTCGCATTGGGTACTTTGTGCGACGAAAAAAAGGCAAAAAAAGCGACCGCTCGAAGCGAAATGCCAGCTCTGCATGTGTATTTATGTAACTCATTGGCGGCAAGATCAGGAATGAATCTCGCAATCATCATCGTCATCTGTAGCTGCTCCCGTTGATAATCATACGGGATATGGTTGTCTTGCTACATCCAGCTACGTGATGCTTGCTGGAGCGTCATAAACATGTGTTCATTTGGGAAGCAAGATGATTGAGTTTCGTCTGTCCGAGGCACTCGTAACAAAGTTGCTTTATCTAAAGGAAATTCACCAACTTGCATGTTTCCGGCAAACAGCCTTAGTTGCTTGGTGACGTCTTGTAAATAAAGGTATCAATATCAAGTGTATATACAAATATGAAATGAATTATTAAGAGACGAAGAAAAAACAAACCACACATTTCAATATGCCTGTAGTCGGCTTAATTAGTCAATGTGAGTAAATAAATTGAGCATGTGTGTGTCCAGAAGAGGGGTTCAAGTTTTGGTGGTGACTGATTTTATCAAAAGTTATGGCTGGTGACTTGGCGGAGATACGGTTCTTCTTACTTAAAGAAGGAAATGACCTGCTTGATGTAGAAAAGAAAGGGTGTCAATTACGAGCGGATGTCATTGAATGAATCAGAGTCTATCAAGATTAAGATCGCGAGACTTGGTATAAAGGAAGCCAGCTGGATTTTTGAATTCACTCTAGGTTGCCTTTAATTAAGGGATCTTCATAAAGGCTTCCAAACAGTCTAGACAGAAAGTACTAGCAGAAACATCAAGTGTGTTGTATAACATGTGATTGCTGGTGGGAACCAGTCCATGTTAAAGGACTGGAGAAGGAGGGTGAAGGGCAGAAAATTGACATGCATAATCGGAGAAATGCATGGCCAGTAGTTTTGTGGAAGGAAAACAGCTTGTTGGGTGGGTATGAGTAAACAAGCTAGAAGATTCTTAAAAAATTGTTTCGGAAACAACAAGATGTTGATGGATTTGGGCATTGTGTCTGAAAGGAAATTTGACAGAGAAGAAAAGAATGAGAGTATTAGCTGAGAGTGAAATTGAAGTTAAGGTTAGTTTGGGGGCATAGGTGAAGTAGTATGTTTGTGTCGGAAGGACAGGAAATGAAAGGATGTAGCGGTGGGAAAAGAGTGGCAGAGAGTAAGTGTTTTTTAACCATTTATTCAAAAGATAAATTGAGAAGAAAGTAGGGAGAAAGACATGGATTCCAAAGGGGAAAGAGGTGACGGCTCTTGTTCTCTTCTTCTTTTCTCTGTTTTCTGCCTTAGATAGAATCAATGGAAGAAGTTTTCCAATGTTATCATCTATATGCGTTTCATATCCAAGCTTTGCAAGCTAGCTGGTGGTTCCATTACAAAAATTATTTCTGAGCATTCTTTGAATATTAGACTTTCTTCTTTGAATGCGAGAATCTGTAAATGTTCATCATGTCAAAACCAAAATCTTATGGTTGGCAGAGGGAATAAATAACGCGGAATAATAAATATAAAAAGTCAAGTTTTAATTCCCCTTCTTCTATGGGTATCCAAGTTTGGTGATGAATTTTTGAGCTGTTGTTATTTCTTTTCTTTATGTTCCAAATGCATCTAAATATTTTATTGGTACATGGAGGGATGTGCAGCCGTCGCTGAATATAATGCCTCTTGAGAAACTTTTTTTCTTTTCAACCATTAGCGTTGATGAAATTTTGAAGCTATTTTATAGCGGAGAAAGAAACTTGCAGCACAACCCATAATTGTCATTGGCAGGAAGTGCTGGTTCAGAAAAGATATTTATGCGCAAATTTTTAAATCCGAATATTCATGATCTTTTAGACTTGGATCGAACGGCCATGTTTTAATTAATTTGAGTCATGCATTGAGAATAAAAAGGAAATGACAGGTATGTGAAACTAACCACTTGTCTGAGGAATTTAAGTGCGATTAGATTTAAAGGAACTCATCGTGTGGTTCCTGTTTTTGCGGAACTGACAAGGCAAGTCTATAAGTTCGTGTGTATTTGTCAGATTGGAGTGCATTGCTCGCAAAAGAAGAAATCTCCTATGGTTTGTGTTTCCGGCGTTTTATCAAACCAAAGCCATTTAGTTTATTAATGTGTTTAAGTGCATGGCTGATTTACGT
>JAQGBJ010002574.1:0-15830 GCA_034698345.1 Sphaeridia pumilis
TTGCACGGAGTTCCAGTAGTCCTCGCTAACCCCGAAGAAATGTACTGCTCGTCCAAGACAGCCTTGTTTGCTGGAATCGTGGCCATTATAATTTCTTGTATTATCCTCTTCCTATTTTGTGCCGTATTAGTTTTAAATTACCTTGGACTTCTTCCCACCTTCTTCGACAAGTACCTGGACGTCTTTCGTGACAGCAGACCCGTCAAGTATGTCAGAGTTCAACCCAAGCCAAATACTGTTTACGAGATTGGTGGAACCCAAGGGTCAGAGCCACACCAGCAGCAGGATATGGATTGGGATCCCAGTGACATTGGGCCTTACGGAAGTCGTTTGGCGTAGTTCATCAAAAGTAAATTGGAGAATCTGCACTTTTGGATTTAAACCTAAGTACCTTCAACGAAGGATGGATGCCAAAATTGTGTTGTTGTTTGTTGGTCTCAAAACTTTTCCTTGTTGTTCACTTCCTGATAGTCTGTTCTAATGTAAAATGTACAAATAAATATTGCTTCATGAATGAAACATGGCATGGACTTGCAAAAGCTGCCAGGTCTGTCTGGGGTTCTCAAAAGTTTTCCAGGTGTGTTTGATGGGTTCTGGAGAAAATGCTGGAGATTTTTATTTTGGTAAACAATCTAGAAATATCTACGTTTGTTCTGAACAACAGTTCAAGTTTCAAAAGTACTACAATTCTTCAACTGGAGATTTGTAGGCCACATTTAGGGGACGGAGTCCATGACAACTTCACTCAAAAGTCTCAACAAAATAATGTTAGCGGCTTCAGATTTAGCGTAGTCAACGTTGCAGCACAAAGTTGAGTGAGTCTTCTTGCAGAAGCGCCACTCGATCAACAACTTTCAAATTCAAAACTAGTTGTTGCTAACACGGCTGGAACTTGATACACTATTCGTGTTGCAACGCAAAATTTATCAATGAAGAATTCACCTGTGCTGTACATTGTTTAGTGTGCTTGACTCATTCTTGGTTCATTCTACGAAAGTAAGCACAAGTTTAGTTCAATGTACCTGTTTTGTTTATACAATTGTCTGAAGTATATACTTTGTCCCTATTGCAGCAGCAATTACTTTCGAATACACTTTGTGATCTATTTTGGTTGTTTTGAAAATCAGTAACTAGGGAACTGACTCACCTCCGGTTTGAATGACTATCATTTTTAAACGCTAAGAAATCTTTGTCTGTGAACTTCCTAATTTCCTCAGGTACCAAAGAGTCCATGTACAGTTTCGTTCAGCGAAATAAAAATCACCGACGACTTCTTTGTGGAGCTCAAACGAACTTGCCAACGGCGGAAGGGTGGCCCCAGGCTTCTGCAACACTACAGTTTGATTATCATCCGCGACTATCCGACAGCGGTTTCGTACGTAGAATCTACCCGACCCAGGACTACTTGATTTGAGTTTTGAAGAAGAGTTTTTGCCCATTAGCAGCTGTAAAGTTGGACCCATCGCACCAATTTTTCGCAACTATCGCTATGTAAAAGCCGACGGAGACCAACTTACAGCACGGTATTTCTTACGCTTTTGTCCTGGTCAAATGTTGAAATGAACCTTTTGTTCTTTAGCAGCGCCAGAGAAGTTTATGATTGATAGCAGATCTTCAGAAAAAAATTGCTTGGACAAAAAACAATCAACCGCTTAAAAAAAGATCGGGGATTGAATTCTATGGACTACATTCTGTGGCTTTATGATCATTGTCAACTTCCTGAACAATCGAATACATTTAAACAACAGGTTCGAATACCAAGTCGATGGAATGATAGCTTCATGATTACCCTCAACTCCGGCAGCTACAATCCCCCCAGCAAATTCTCAAATGCCACCGCAAGACGAGCACAACCGCTTCCTCAAACCCTAGACCAACAACGCAGCAGCGCCGCCCAAACCATTTCGTCCGACCACCCCCACACTTCGTCAACCCACTAGCCCATTAGTCCAAAAGGCCGCGGTTATCCTTAATCAATACTTATATATATCAATATATTATGTACTTGTAGTGTAGATTATAGTAGCTGGTAACAATATAGAGAGAGAATTCCTTTTTTTCTTCATTTGTAAAATGTAAACAACGCCACGTTTACGCTCCTCATAGGCTGCGGCCAACAAAAACAAAAAACAAATGATTACCCTCGGACCTCGGATAGTGAAAAGGGTTGAAGTTGGTAAAGCGGGAGAAAGCTGTCGCTTAATCTGAAAAACATGTCAGCATTTTTTAGCCCTTGGCTTTCGATCGGATTTTGTCATAATTTGATATAAAAAGCTAGAAGCGATCAAAGTATTGAATCCGGCTACTTTCTTGGGAAATCGAATGGTACAGGTTTTATGGCCACCGAATCCCGAATTAAGGAGCTTTTGAAATTCGAGCGGCTTTCTCCTCCCTCCAAGGAAGTTCAGTTAACAATACTGGTAGTGAATGCAAATTCTGAGAGGGAACTTCTGAACACAATCAAGCAGCAATTTACCTACTTACTACTTACCTACCTAACCTAAGCAGCAATTTAACTTTAAGCTCAAAAAACGAAACTTTAGTCGGGATTTAGATGAATAGTCCAAGCGATTAATACTTATTTGATTCTTCCTACTACGCTACGTTTTTCATGATCTCACATTTAATTTGATTACACAGCTCGTGCAGTGACCGATATTTGCCAAACCGTAGACCAGCCAAGTATAGTGGAAACGATTCTCGTTTTGTTTCCATGAAACGCTGTACTATAGTTTACGACTGTGCGCATTGATTAACGGCGTAAACAAGCGATGCTGTCCGCTATGAAGAAGTTCACATATGAGCTGGGAAGCTCGAGATTGGTATCTGTTGAATGTTGTATGTGGAGCTGGGTGTGACGCGCATGCTGTGAAGATGTTTGAGTTGTGAACTGAAAAGCTTCATCTTACTATCTGTGGAGTTATTGAGATGCTGTATACCCGCCTTTCCTGCGCATTCTTCGGTGAGGAGAGAAAGTGCCGTCCGCACATTTCGTACAAAACGGTGCAGCCTTATGGTGAAACATAAATAAAGCGAGGAAAAGATGACAGCAGTCAGAGTTCACCTGTAATTTGGCAGGATAAGTCTACACGACGACGGACTACATAGTATTCATTTCAAGGCGGCCTGTAGTCGTACCAAAAATTCCAGTATGGCTCGGAACCCGTGCACATGTCGGACATAATAGTTAACTAAGCGATACAGATCCCAAAAACATCCCTGACGTTCTCCAAAAACTACGAGCTGATGGATTTGTGCAACAACGGCATCTGTAAATACTGAAGACGATCTATGCAAGTTTCGACGCATCCAGTATGCCAAGCTTATGATCTTGCAATGCACTGACATCTTTGCGACCCCGTTCCATGGCTCCAATCATCTTTTTGAATTCCACAAAGAAGGATGTTTCGCAGAAGAGTAGTTCGTTGATTTTTAAAATCAATGCCTGCAAAATTACGCTTCAAACGAATCGAACTGGTACCGGGCAATTCCCACTGTTCCTGAATTGTACACACAGGTTATAGTTTTACAAATGAACCTTTGCTTGTGGTTTCTATCAGACGTTTCCATCAAACGTAGCTTACCTCGGAGAACAAAACTGATAAAACGGCTAACTATAGCAAACTCAAGCAGCCGCTCCTCACAACTTTCAACATGTTGGTGCTTACAATTCAATGCGCTTTAACAGTAAACTCTGAAGATTACTTGGTCAAAGAGTCGAACAGAGTTGCCAATCAGCAACACTTCTCAATGCAACTTCTGTTGCCAAGGCTTTAGGTTCTTCCGGACGCTACCGGCTCTTGGATCCTCTTTTTAGTAACCTGGTTTACGCGCAAACACACTTAATCATCAGGATACTGACCGACGCATCCTTGTTTCATTGTCCGTAGTTTCACATGCGCAGGGAGTTCTTAAACTTTGAAAATTGTCCACAAACGTTGTCGTTGCTATTGTGTTGTGCAGAGTATTTGGGGATTTACTTCAAAACAACAAGACAATTACTACCACCGCATCTTTCTCACGTACCAGTCAACTCACGAATTTTTTCAAATTCACAGAATTACGGTTTAGTTACTTACCTTGAACTGCGGTCGATAATTATTCCACTCAATTGCGAATCTGTCCCTGAAAACAAGAAAAGTATTAATTTTTACGTAAATTTACACCTGAATCGTACTACAAGAGAATCAAACTAAAACTACTAGATAATTACTTTTATTCGAATTTTTTTGATGAGACTTGAGTTTTTCACGCTTCCAGACCGGCTTTTGAAAACAATCATTTGAAATCAGCGCTCTCTCCATGTTGCTCCATGGGAGTGAAGGAGCAGTCACTGAAGAACGTTCCAGGGGAAGGGGTCGAAAGCATTGGAACTAATGGGAATTAACAGAGAGGGGGGGGGGTCAAAACACAGATTGTCTAACTCGAGGTATGGGAATGCTCCCTGACTGCTGTTGCTGCTGCCGCCGATGTTGGCCGCCGCCTTGTTGCCACTATCACCGCCGTTGCTTCTGGCAAGATCTTCTCCTTAAGAACTCATTAAGCGGTGTACAGACGGTTGCGAGAAAAGTTGTCAAGTCCCTTCCATACGTAGGTAGAAAACCTTGTCTCTGAGTAAGGTAAGAACTTTCGAAGTTCTTCTTCTAAACGAAGTTTCTTAAGTACGTCTCTGAGGTTCTCATTCAGAAGTTTTCCGAAAAAGTTCTAGGTTCTCGTGAAACAACTCGATCTATAATTATAAAAGGTCTGTATTCATAAAGAGTCAGGGGAACTTGGAATATTCTTCCATGGTCGGTTGGCAAAATACGCCTTTTTTCGCGACCTTTACTTCAGTTTTTTACAGGCGTTGGAAAATTCGCATAAAAACCGTCTTAAAAAACGACAATTTTCCGAGATTCTTCTCATGAAGCCAGCTTCGGTAACGCGAGCTTAATTGGAGCGCATATTAAGCTGGAATGGCAATTTGCTCCACCATTACCTGATACGCCTTGATTGATTTAATTCAAGAATGCGAGGGTTCAAGACCACTAGATGGGGTTGTGCCGTTAGCCTGGTGCGACACAATTGCCAAAAAATGTTAGTGGCCTAACAATCATTTACGTTCGAATCATTTAAAATGTCAAAAATTGCTGTGAATGGGAATTGTGGCTTCATAAAAAATCCTGTAACCTCAATGGACATGAGGGCATCAAAATGCCTGAAAGCCTACATGTTCTCCTGTCTTGCCTCCACAAACATGAATTCAACGGATGGATTTACAATACCTTATTCAACCTACTTTGTTTGAGAATCGACCCACCTGGCTTTTGAATTGGACGATGCAAAAGGAGCTTAATGCCGTCAACGTTCTCAACTTGGTGTCGTTACAATTCGAATGTAAATTAAAGCTCTGGCGGAGGCTATTATGGTGATTGTGTGGTTGAATAAGTTTGGTATTTCATCACGAGCTCCAACAAACCCTTGGTTTCTTATTTGTAATGCGTTGAGTGAGCATTCCGTATTTGTTGCATAGCAGCTTGGATTTCCAAAGTGTTCATTTTTTCAGATGTCAGTTATCTCTGTCACGGATTTTACTTCAACGTTCAAATTCCTGTCGACGACTACAGGAAATCGTATTTACTTATCACAATTAAGTTTTGAGATTTTCAGACTTGAGTCTGGAAGCTTATTCAAATTCAAAGTTTTTAGGCACTCATCTTTACTTTAAGAGGCAACACGAATGTTAATGTTTTTATTCTAAATATCTTCATGTGTCATGTGTCCAATTTAGCTGATCACCATTCTTTATCCCATGGACTTAGGACTACCTTGTTGTGTTCTGCGAGGCGACTAATTCAAATGCGATGACCGCTTCGGGATTTCCAATGGAGGAGATTAAAGCATTAAACGATATGTTACCTTTCAACGATGTATTTCTTCAAAATGACATTTTGTTTTCGAAAACCCTCAATTTTGTGTTTGTGTCGGCGAACATATGATTTAATATTCATTTTTTTCAGCCATACGTATACCCAGTAAAGGTGGATTGGCTCGATTATCGGAATGAACCATACGCTCGAAAAATGGTCACCCACTGCCGACCAAAAAGAGGCGTGAGCAAAAGATTGAGAGCGGCATGCGCTGATTACTGGAGAGCTAGAAGAATGCAGCACAGTACTTACGAAACACCAAGAGCAATCAAAAAAATATCGAGTGAGTTCTCGTATTCCGCTAAAAATGACTGACTCTGACTATTTGAGGCCTTTAGAGCCAATGAATCCCTAGGGTTTAACCCCCATAGGGTTTTTAACCCCCTTGGGTTTTGGATCCCTAGAAGATCACTGGGCCAAGGTCCAAGCCCTCTATCCACTTATCAATCTCGTTGAGGTAGGCTGGCATGTATAAGGGCAGGGCATCACATGTCCCATATGCCCTATACCTGACAGCAAAGTCTGGGAGCTCTCTCCCAGACAACCGCTCTCCACGAGCGCTGGATCGGGAATGAGAATTGGCATTAGTGAGACATTCTGGCGCTACATGCGTGGATCTGTTTTGGCAAAAAAGCAGGAGAATTGAATTCAAGGTTTACGTTTGTGAACAAATGTCACATTTTCAGCAAATTTTGAAAAACTGTTTTTGGTGATTACTGCTCTGTTTCGTTGGGCTAACCCTTGAAAGAAAACGAGAAAAAAACGCCACTGGTGTGTGTTATTATTTTCGAATATGAAAAAATTATGGGATATACGAACAAAAAGATATTGTAACGGAAGAGAAAGGACAGAGAGACGATCTTGAGTCGAGGTTGCGATTCAGACTGAAGCTATGGGTAAAAAGAATGTCGATAGGATGCCAAGCAACGACTGAAAAAAGAACTACAGCGAGGAGCAAAGAGTCTACAATTGGTTATTGTCAAAGAAAAACGGTCGGAAAATGAAGCGCGGTTAGCGGAACTTGCCGAGATAAAAGAACAAAAAATACAGCAAGAAGAACGAGCTAGACAGCAAATGAGAGGGAACGAAATCGAGAAGAACGAGCGAGGCAGGACCGAGAAAAAGAAAGGCAGCGACGCGAACCGCGAAGCCGAGCGTCAGCTATCGATACAGAAGGAGAGCGAGCGCAGCAAAGCAACAACAAGCTCTAGAGACAGACCGACAACGCCGAGAGAATGAAGTTCGACAAGATTTGAACCAAAAGGCTGAACGATATCAAAGAATAGGCAATGAGAAAACCCTGATTGCTCAAGAGGATGAAAACAAGCAGAAGAGAGAGAAAGGAGGAAACTTGGAGAAATTGGAACGTGAGCGTCTTTGCCGAGAAGAATCTGACAAGACTGTAAATGAAGTAAAGAAGGATCATCGTCACTGTCTCGTCGGCTGGTCAAAAAGTTTGGCGACCATCACATCCTACTTCAAGAGGGCTATGTAGTTTATTTTGCAGCCGGCAGGAGTGCAAGTATCATTCAAATTGCCTTAATCTTCCACTCCTAGAGTTGAAGAATTGACAGTTAAGATTTGCACAGGCTGAACGTAGCAATCCAAAAGTTCCTGATGAACCGCCAAACAGCTGCAACGAAAGAAGCAGACAGCGTTTCGAGCAGCTCAAGCTACTCCACGAAGTTAACTGTGAATTTGATAGTAAGTTTATGCAGTGTCCGTTTGATGACACCATTATGAACGATTGAGGCAAGTTTATTGTTTATTGATATCAACACCATACATGTGTGAAGGTAACAATCCTTGTATTATTGTTCTACCCAGAAGCAGGAATCCCACCCGCGGAATCACACTGTTCCACTGGAAGTTCGAAGGATGTGAGTGGTAATCTACCTCTTACCTACTGGATCACAAGAATTTGAGTTTTCTAATCTTTTCTCAGAATCGAATGGGCGTCAGAACCGTCGCCAATACACAGAACCATGAGAGCGGTGTTCAGCCAAACTTTTATTCTATACATGTTTAGGTTGTTATTATACCGGCAACATTTTTGAAGCGGCAGCAGGTTCGTTTCCAACTTCGTCAGCTGATTTTCGAGTAGCATTTTCTGCCATTAAACTCAACTTAATTAACCGTAAATTTCGAAAAGCATACCTGTAATATGTAAGTTGTGAAGAGCTTTCCAGATCTCAACTCGAATACATTCATTGCAGTTGTCTTAGCTCAAAAATGTGGCTGAAGATTTTACTGCCGCATGAAGCGACTAAAGAAGTGTTTTGCAGTCTGGAAGTCCCAGAATCGAGCTGTTAACTGATGGTGCTCTAAAACCTGCGACTGTGTTGCAAGGAGATGGTTACATACTTCAGATCCGAGCTCCGATGAACCAGAAACTATAGGAGGCAACCAAAAAATATCGGGCCATTAACCTGAAGTTGGCCAATAAAAATCCAATGCCTCACTAGCGCAAGACCCTTGTTCTTGTCAACCCGAAGTTCATCATGCAGAAGTTTGAAAAGAAAGCAATCGATGGTGGACCGAACACCGAAGAGCTGCAGAAGATGAAGCAATGGGAAACGGAGAAGTGTGCACCCTGTGAGGTTGATGGTACGTTAGAGACGGTTCTTTTTCGTTGCTGTGCTTCTCAGCGCTGGAATTGTTGTTGCAGTTGGTAAAAGTATAACCTGGAGAACCGAGGGGTCAGGGGCGTCAGTGAGATTTGGCATCAGAGCTGGACGAAACCAAGGCTGAACAACGTATACTTCGGGAGCAGGATGCTTTGAAGAATACCACCTAGATGAAATGGTGGAAACGAATTCAATGAAACATTCAAATTTTTCAAGCTGGTTAAAAGACTAAGCAAAGAGAAAGTTATGAAAGGCAGTTGGGTATTTGACCGTAATTTCCCTGACCCAACCGACACAAATATATTCCGGAACAGGAGCCAGTTTGTACTCCGAAGCCACATAAATGCGTCATCCAAATTATTATTCAACTTATTTTGCAGTAGTATCTCTTGAAGCGAAAATTTTAATTGCATCAGCTGCTCGTTTTATGAAGTTAATTCAGCAGGCGGATGTACCCACTGCATGTTTATTTAAAGACCCTGATCGTGGAATTTATGTATCTCAGCCACAAAGTTTTGTAGATAACTCTAAATATATAATAATAAATTTTTCGTTCGTTACTTCACAAATTTCTTTATGCGTTGAAGCTAAGTGGTGAATTGATCCAACAACACCTTCTAGCAACTCTCACAAAAATGACTCCCATTAATCCTTACTCAATTTTTTTTATTAGTCAGGTAAATATCCAGTAATAGCTGCGGTTTACGTTGAAGATATACTGTTCAGCAGAGGACAAAAGTCTCTGGCTGCAGAAATTAAAATCACTTAAAAACATATATTCCATCAATTCGCTACCATTCGACAATTTTTGTGGAATTCAAGTCGATAAAACAACGACCAGTTCATTTCGCTACCAAAACAACTAATTCGAAGGCGTTTAAAAATCAAGGAATATATTGAATCCTGAACCTGTTGCCACGCCACTAAAGAAAAACTCAGCTTTCGTAAAACGTTTTTACACTCGAATTGAATCAGGGTGGAGCAAGTTCTTTTTCGAAAAAAATGAGAGAAAGCACAATTCTAAGTTTCCTTATCTTGAGTGCTTGGATCTAATCTGGTGGATTTGCTATACTTTGAAAGGCTGGATGCCATTGAAGCCGCTTTGCGTGCATGTACGTGTGATATTGAGATATTCAGCTGGAAATACATGGGCCAATGGATCTTAAGATCGAAACCTCGGTACATTACTACCTGCAAACGAAGGAGCGTGTGCCTTTTTATGGAGCAGATTTCTGTAGTAATGAAAATCATGCGTTTGATGAAGAGCGGTCGTCTGAATAGTGCCAAGGTGTTGTATTTAGATGCTTTTTTGGCGGAAAACGGGTTAACGGCGTATTGTATAATAAGGGCGTGTATACATGGAAGTGTCAAGATCTTATAATAAAACGTATGTGTGGAGCTTTCAATCAGATTCAGTCTTGCTCTAGACATTGTAAAGAAGTTAGGTTAATTGAAGTTGGTTTAAAATGGTTTAAAGAAGTGGTGGTACCGTTGGTGATGTATTGAAAAGGGTTGAGGAAAAGTATCCTATGTGTCCGGTTATTGAGCAACGTCGGAGGGGTACAAGTTGGCAGCTGTTTCCGGAAGATTTCGTTTGTTATCCTTTGTATAAAAAATAGTGAGAGTTTGAAGCCTTCAAGCAATGTGACAAAATCTCGAATAAATCTTGGTAGCAAAAAATAACGATTAGTTGGATATGTAGGGCGAGAGAGAATTCAAGACACGGAAAAGAGGCAGATTTGTGTTGAAACAAAAGAGGATGGGACAAAGGTGTATGAAAAGAAAAAGGTTATAATAAACGGAAATCAAATTGAATGCAGCTTTTTGTTTACGAAAAAGTGGTTTCTAACGGATGGACTGAAGAAAGGGTTTTGCTTCAGGTGGTTTCAAAGGTGCTTCAGGTCAAGCTCGATGGTTTGAGTACCCTGTGAAACGGTGGATATAGGAGATATAACAGGAGGCGCTGCGCTGCTACGTGTGTTGACGTGCTTGCTCATTGATGTAAACCAGCATCAAATTCTGAGCCGATTTCTGCGATGGAGATGTCTTCAGGTTTGGAATGGTTCAATAGAGGTTGACTTTCTTCCGGTAGCGATAGAGCAGATAGTAAATAAAGATGCAACCAGAATTATCCATGAGAACAAGTTAACGTAAGTCATGAGTGGTGCATCTGAATGTCGTTGTATTCGGTTCCAGGGCTTTCAATGGCGGCTTTGTCGAGGTCAGCTTTGAGGTCATCCTCCAGTTTTTTCATCGGGACCAAAGGGTTCTGGAACAGGTTGGCCTTAAAGGTGATACTCGGGTCAGACATCAGACTTCCTCCTGTCTTGAGCTTTTTGTACTCGTAACAGTAGCTATTGATTTGAAAATTGGTACCCATCTCAATGGCCGTTACTTGATTCGGACAGAGGTGAGTTACGTTTCTCCTGAACAGTTCCCACTTGGTCACTTCGGAATCCATCTCTACCTTCACTGGTCTTGCAAATCCCTTATCTGGCCCTAGTCTGTACGCCCTGATTATTTTGCTGGAGTCTAGTTCAAATTCCTTCTTTAGTTCCCTTCTTAGTTCCTTGTTCAAATCCGTAACAGTTTCATTCTTC
Organism: Sphaeridia pumilis; assembly: GCA_034698345.1. Lineage (NCBI taxonomy): Eukaryota > Metazoa > Arthropoda > Collembola > Symphypleona > Sminthurididae > Sphaeridia > Sphaeridia pumilis. The sequence goes on from JAQGBJ010002574.1 coordinate 11,137, forward strand.
CCGCCAAATCTGATGGCTTGTTCCATTACTTCCTCGGGTCTCTCGATACACTTCTGGTGCCTTTCCTTACAGTCTTCCAAACACTCCATCTTGTGTTCTCGTTTCAAATCCACGGTGTCCTCCTTTGTTTGGACACTTTGGAACGCGATAACCTGCTCTTGTAAAATCTTCACCATGCCGTTGGCTTGAGTTAACTCAGCCTCCGTGGCAACTATCCGGGCTCTGAGTTCTTCCACTAACCTCTGGGTTTTCTGCAGTTCATCTCCCAACTGGAGTTGTAAATCCGATACCCTCATTTTTCTATGCAAGTCCTCCTTCCGTTCCTGTACGTCATTCCTTCGCTCATCCAAAACAAACTTCTTCAACGGATTCAATTCATCGTTCACATCCAGGGTTTCACTTGTTACCGTTGGATCTTGCAGTTCCATCCTATTTCCTCCTCCGTTCAAACTTTGGCGCTTCTTGTTCTTCCCCATTTTTTGGTAGTCCGGTACTCCTGGATCAAATCAGTCGGGTGCCAGTATCTTAAGACTTTCCATCCAAGGTTTTGCTTTCTTCGGCCCATCACCTTGACATATACCGATAATGTTGAACTTACTTATGCACGTAACTCGTCGCCCCCCTATTCCTCGTTCGCCACCCGTTTTACGTCCTCCTTGCGGTCTAGACTGAAACTACCCAGTTTTTTCCTGCTACACTTCCAAATCCTGGGTTTTAAGTCAAAATGTTACCCACTTTCCAAATCCCGATTTTAATTCGGACAACGAATTCGGGAATCCCGTCCTTGGTTTGCTATGTCTTCAACTTTTCACTATATTCGGAGCTCAAACACTCGATTTAACCTTCCCTTTTCTCGGAGCTCACTAATGCACGTGTTTACCTCACGGTACCCGATCTCGTTCCTTAAATGGCATTGTTTATCCCAAAATTTCAACAACGCTCGTGCTAAAATTGGGATACGTTCACTAACGACTTTGCTTCCAGCGATTCTACCAATTAGGCAATCGGCGGGTAATACAAATTCTGTCATCGCTTGGTTCCATTCATGTACAACTCAAAAAGGCCTATCCATGTACAACTCAAATTGCCATATCTAAGTACAACTCAATCTTCTAACATACTCCACCAGGAGCGGTAAGCTGAGTGAGAGTCCTCCACTGTATTGGAAAGCGCCTTTGGTTGAGTTAATGTAGAAATACGTGGTTACTACAGAACTCTGCAGTAGCTCATTCGAAATAGCCAGTCAAGCTCTACAAAGAACTTTTTTTATTTCCCCTCACTCTCTCCAATAACCTCTGTACTTTTGTGGACTTCATCTTTGACCGTGTTATTCTCGGACAAGGTGGAAGCCACAGAACCATGCAGTAGCTCATTCAAGAGAGCTAACTGATCTTCACAAAGCACTTTTGGAATATATGATTTATTGACATAACAAAAAGCTATTAGAAATCTCGCCCATGAAGTATCAAACAATCAGAAACAGCCCTATGGAAGATGTAATGCGTGGTCAAATACTGATTTCGACATGCCTGTCAACTGCTGGTTCACACCAGGTGAATGCATTTCTTGTACGGTCTTTGATCACGCATTCGCGCAAATTGTAATGAAAAAAATAAAATCAGAATTTCAGGTGTCAACGTTGCACCATACATGATTTTAAATCGGTACTCAACTTTTGTATTTCACTACTATCACCAGTTTGTTGCACACAAGTGTTACTTCTTTCTGTTCCACCGATCTTACCAACAGCTTCCTCTGCCATCTTGACATTTCGCAAATCGACTACGAAACAAAAAAAGGAACTCAAAAGAAGGGAATAATATCTGAAAACGAGACATCGCCCGCAACTAACGTTACAGCTTTGCTTGTGACAAGTGAGCTACCCCCTCCTGAGGAAAAGTAAACAGAACTGGCAAGAATTGTTGTTGGCAAAAGCCGTTGTATAACATAGGGGCCAGTACGTCAACACAATAATGTCTCTAACAACCCTGTCTTCCAGAAGGGTGGAAAAACATGAACCGTTTGTCCCTCGTGGAATTTAGTTGCTTAAACCTGTGGTGGAGCTGAAATTTATGCGATTAAAAATATGTTGACGTAGTTCCGTTGCACCTACTTCAGTCACGGCTTTACGGTATAACGGGGAGAATGCCAATAATAGACTGGACCCTGAGATTATTTGAAAACTGCTAAGTATAGTACAATTTTGGTTACAACATGTGTACTTGTATCATAAGCCGAACAAACCTGTTTTGCAACTTCATCCCAGACACGTTGATCAATTCTCTCAAACTTACTCATTAAAATTAACATGGTCTGATTATCGTTTAACTGCTTACAGTAGAAAAGTTCTCTGTAGAGCAGGAGTATTAAATGCCAATATACCTATCCAAGTTAACCTGTAAATATAACGGACCTCTACTCGAGTCGTCGAAAAGCAACATGCTGGACTTGAGTTTATTATTGGGGTAATGGCATTGTTGGATGCTCAAGTGCAGATGATCTGGCATGATCTGGTATCGATAGAGGGTTCAAACAAGGTCATCTCTTGAACGCAGCTTTCCTGTTTGAAACCAAAATCAAAGAAATTGTAGAGTAGGAGTAGTCAAGACAGCCGACAAAAGATACTGTCGAAACAGAACAGCCGTCAATGTCAGCGCGGAACATTAGCTAGGAGGTTCACCCGAGCCGAACACTTCGTATCAAACAACCCCAGTGGGTAGTGTAAAACGTTAAACGTATAAACAGTACCTGAATGTAGCACGTTCAAACTACCCGGTCTATTAAAATATTAAAGGCTCTGAAAAAGTCGTTGACGTTACTGTAGATGTATCCATGCAGAGTTAAAACTCTAAACCTCTTCTAACCTCGTAGTTACAATCTTTTGATAGTGCAGCATCAGTTCGGCAATTGGGAACCCATCAGCTGTTTCAGAATAATTGATGTAATAATTTCATCCGAATCTTCATTGTTGTTGCTACCAGCTTACTTTGCTGCCCAATTCCTGGGGTAAATACAGCATCCTAGCTTTTGTACCACATCCTTCCTTCACCAACTAGAAAAACTGCAGAATGCATTGCAATGGGGAACGAGTCCTTCCTTTAGTTTGCAGAAACTGACGGCCTTGTTAAGTGAAGACAAAAACAGACAAAATGTTGACAGTAAGTATCAATTGGGCATTTGTTGACTACGTTTATGAGTCGCCCGGTGTACTTGCACTTGGGATTCCGAGGAAAATGTTTAGGCGGCCTAGCGTTGTTTGTTGGCCTGCGTGCTGTTGTCTGTCGCATTGTTTTGAAGATTCATTTGGTAATTTGATGGTTTTCGAAGTTCTGTCATTGTTCCGACTCTTTCCGCTGAAAGCTCCAGTGCTTTAAAATGGGTTTTGCTACAGAGAGCGATACACAAGTCAATGATTATCCAAACATACTGATTTTGGTTCACATATTATATGCCTGTTGATGATGGAATCCTCCATCTGCTGTATTTTTTGTTTCAGGTTCATAGTAAGTAGTAGTAAGTAATGGTATGTTAAACCAATTACACATATAGTTACTTGTTGGGTTTGTCCTGTTTTGATTCCGCGAATTTTTGCTCCTCCACACCAATAATATGTGGTACTAGCTGTGGCGCTGAAGTTGAACTTCTTCTTGAGGAATCGGCGCCCAATTGCTTTGTTATATTTCTCCTACGGAACCACGTGTAAATTTATCACACATTTCAAAAACTGCATTCCAAAAAAGAAAACACTTTCCGAAATGCATACAAGCTCAACGCTTATATTTTCGTAGGGGTATATGTTTCTGCATGCCGCTATCAAATTTAGTGGATTCGAAAGGAGCTCATATCTGTCATTTCATTACCGTCATTTTTTTCTCCCAAACCCTCGCAAACTCCCAGCACAGTCCCTCGTTCAACACCACGAAATTTACCGCATCACCATAAAGTTGCTCATAGCACGACGGTGCTCACCCGTAATAGCCGGAATAAACACAATTCCTTCAAATCCATACAAAACCATGTTCTTTCCTTTTAGTTTCGGTTACCATTCTAGCTGATATGTATCCCAGTGACAGAGCTAGGGCGTTAGCACCCTTATGTCCTTCATTGGGTTTGGTCAGCTCCTTATTCATCTCGTCTGCAGTTGCAGCAAGTTCCAAGTCAAACGCTTCCATTGATTTTACTCAAGCTTCAGTCCCCCTGTCTTCTGGGCCCAGCGAGCGTTCCAATTTCGCACACAAGGTTCCAATGTCCCTGGCGTTTGAAGTACTTATCACGACCGCAGTTTTTGTCATTGCAGCAACGATTAAACAAAAAACACCTATGATTATTAAGGTCATGATGTCCCTTTGTTTTCTCGATTCGACAGAGGTATCAGAGTCAGTTCGTGGACACATGCTGATCAGCTCTTTCAGGTAGTCGTTGGGGGTTTTCTTACGGGTCTTCAAGGTCACATTTTCCGGCAGGATTATGGTCTCAGGATCGCATGAAGTCACACAGGCTCAGAAGTTTGATCGTCAGGTCAATATCTGCGGTTCCATGGACGACAGGCTCGTTCAGCCGTTTTCAAGACTTGTTCTATTTGTATTTGTATTGGAGGGGGAAATGCCCAGAAGGACATCTCCGCCGAGGAAGCCACAGATAGGCTTATTTCGGAACGACCCTCAGACAAAAATGCGTGTGCATTATTGTTAACC
>JAQGBJ010002575.1:0-15825 GCA_034698345.1 Sphaeridia pumilis
CAGTATTTGGTGAAATGGAAAGGCTACAGAGAGTGAGTTGTCAAAGCTGAAGTCTTTAATATTTCCAGGATTTATAGCTATTGAAAGTAATACATATGATGGCATTGTTTTTCAGTGATGAAAGCACTTGGGAGGATTACAACGGACTTGACTGTCCAGAGATCCTTAAGAAGTTCGAGAAAGCTTGTCCTCTGCCCTTGATAATAAAACTAGATAGGGTGCCTGTAAGTATTTTGAGATAATGTAGAGATAACTTGCGGTTCAGTGTTGATGGTAGGTATCGGTGTTAATTTTGAGTATTTGGAGGTTCGGGAACCCACTGGATTCGAAGCTGGTCTGTGGCCAAAAGAGATTACAGCAATCACTCACCGAGAACCGCAAGCGAAAAATAAGAAGAAGGATAATGTGTTCTACAAAGTCGAATGGGACGGAAATCGACAGCCAGAGTACATCTGTTCAGATGTTCTAACCGAGCGAGTTCCAATGATGGTCTTGGTGTACCTGCAGAGTATTGTGGACATCAGTATTCCGGCCAATGCTAGTACTACGGGTAAGTTGCTCTACAAAGGATACGTAATGAGTAATTGTCGTTGGAAAAATGTCTGTTATTAACAACTTTTTCTAAAATCTTTCAGAAGATCAGTTGAAAAAGTACAAGAGGTCAGTTGATGAGTGCAAGAAAAAGATGATGAAAGAGAGAAAGAAAGCGAAGAAAATGTGGACCAAGACTACCAAACTTGCTGCAGACTGAAGGACTTTCTTTGAAATCGTATAAATATGTGAGCAGCATAATTTAGTGACCAATTCTAGAGATTTTCAGCCTAGAAGATAGAACTCTTAGTGTCTAGTGACTAGCTAGATGCACTTTTACAGTTTGAGGAGTTTGTACTCTTATATATATATAGTTCAAGTTCAATATTAACACGAGAGATTTTACTCATCGACATTATTCAGAAACATTTGTAGTATCTTGCTCTTCTTCGTCATCTTCTTCGGTTTCATCGTCTTCTTCGAGTTCAAAATTTAGTTCAGACGAATTCAGTGGACCATCTTGATCGTCTTCAGGAGGTAGTATATCGTCTCTTTCCAATAAACTGTAAGGTAGGCTTGTTCGATTACGTTTGCAGTACAAATCAATTTGGTATTCGCATTGGAGGCCAGTTTGGCAAAGTCGGATGTCGAGTTTTAGAAGCGAGAAGTTGTGCTCCAAGCCCTTGGACAAGTGTTCGCCACCTGCAAGTAAGTTTCGTCAGTTGAGTTATTCGAATGTTGTAAAAATGCAAATCATGTATTGAATGTTTTACCTTTTCGTTCTAGCTTGTTTGAACTGATGTCCAGCTCCTTGAGGCTTTCATTATGTTTGAGCATCTTGCCCAGGATGAAGGATGTGGCATCTGTTAACCTGTTAGCTGCTACGTTCAAATGTAGAAGGCTCGAGTTAGAGACCAGCGCATGACCAAAGTCCTTCCCACCTGCAGGCCAATTAGACTAGTATTATTTGATATTCTAACTTCCTCGTTTCGAGTTTCTGATGCAGGGTAGATTACCAGAGTCACCGATTCGATTCAATCTTACATCAAGCCACATCAATCGATCGTTCTTTGTTAGCGCGAACGCTAGGGCTTTAGCTCCTTTGTTCTTGATGTTGTTTCTAGTAAGAACCAACTTCCATAGTGTCGAGTTGACGGGAGAATCCATCAAGGTTCTAGCAATTGCCTTTGCACCTATAAATATCAAGCCAGAAGTTAAGCTTCAAGTTAAGTTAGTTTGTTATAAAACCAGATCATGTATAGTTCGCACCTCCATTACAAATGTTATTATACGACAGGTTCAAGACTTTCAGTTTGGTCATTTTACTGATGCCTGACTTCACCAGACTTCGACATTGCTTCTTTGTCATCCTGCTGCGAATAAGCTCCAAGTGCTCTAATGCAGGCGCTGTTTTAAAAGCTAGAGTATCGAAATTCCGATAGGTGAATAAGAATTTCATTAATATCATTCCATTCAAGTCATATGTCAACTCGCCTTGAGCCAGGACTTGGACGTCGACATCAGTGAACTCTGTAAATCTGGCTTCCCAATCCATGCCCTGGGCTTGCATTTCGTAAACGATACTGAGCTTCTTCAGACGTGTAAACAGGAAAATGAATTTTGAAAAGTCCAAATGGTCGTTGGTCCTCAATGGCATGTCTTCTATTTGCTTCTGTTGCTCTTCCTCTTCCTTTGCTTTAGCTTGCTTCTGCAGCTGCTTAAGTTCGGCAACTGCGCTGAATCCTTCGTCTTCTTCGCCGGCAAGGTCCTCATCCCTGAAAGTTGAAGAGGATTTCGACAGGGTTCATTTTCGAAATCTGGAGTTTAGGTACTTACGCTTCAAAAGGCTTGAAGATTTTTGGTTTGGGATCGTAGCCGTAGCAGTTGGGAATTAAGTTTTGAAGCTTCAGCTCTACAACCTCTGGAGCTACGTCCTGGATTTCCTTGATAAAATTATCCATGGTGTTTTCAAACGGATGAAACTTTTCGATTGCGTCTGTGGCGTGCTTCTCCAAGTAGACTCGACGCCAGTTTTCGGAATGGTCGTACTTGTTTGCCCACTATCGGTCCACAAATAATCTTATTAGAACCTTAATGCAAACTAATCGTGGTCATATCTAACATACTGGCCATCTGTCCAGCGCTGCTCGTTCCCAATAGTGCTGATCTGGTATCGTTTCCACAGCCATTTTCAGTGGGATGCTTTTGAAGTCGAACTCTTCAATGGCGGTCATGCGGTCAGATGGGGACAGGCGATCGAGAACAGGTGTCGAAGGCTCAAAACCTGGAAACGTCTCAGGAAGTTGGACGATTGAGGTTGTTGATAGCTCAGCAGTAACCTCAGAACGGTCGTCATCATCGTCGTCTAGTGCTGTGGAATACAAAATTTTGGTGGTCGATTTGAGTTAGAAGTTAGAAGGGTTTAGAATTGTGTAAACTACAGACTTACTAGGCCTCCTGGAATCTGTCAAAACTTCTTCTTTATTTTGCTGATTTTCGCGAGCTTTCTGCCATTCGTCATAGTCAGCCTTGTGTATTGCTTCTCCATTTACGTTAACTTGATTAGTTCGTTCGACCAACATGGGATAATCTTCAATGACTGCTGAAAGTGCTTGTTCAGCAATGTTTTGACCCAGGTCAACATCCCACGTGGCATCTTCGGAGCGTATGATTCGGCCTTCATATTCCGCTTGAAGCTGTTCTGGTGTCAATTCCCTGGCGTAGGCCCGAAGTATGATTTTTGGAACTGTGTGGGGGATTTTCATTGTCCTGGCTGGACTTGACAATTTTGAGTTTTACTGGAATTTTGTCTTTGCTAGAGTTCAGAGTCTAATGTTTTGCTATCCAAACATGTGATGCTTGCTGCTCATCATGTGATTAGATCGAAGAGTCGCTTGCTGCACAGAAGATCGTTACAGTTACCAAGGATACGCGATTTCGACATGACTGATACCATGAACGAACGTGTGGTGTGTTATGCCTATGGAAAGAAAGTGACAAGCGCAGGTTAAAAGTATTGGAATGAAAGTTTACTCGCTTCTAAAAGCTACAAAGGACTTGTATCTACGACTAGGAATTCATGTATTAAATGCATTTCGGATTTTACGATAATATTCAATTGGATAAACATCAAAGGAAAATTAAACTCTTCATTAAACTCTAAAGTGGCTACTTGTTCAGAAAGAATCGCGCTATAAAATAAACTTACATGTAGAATAGAGAAAACATTACTCAGTCTGTGGTTGAGCTATCTCCCTAGCATTAATAATTCACTCTTTTTTCTCGCCTATAGGAACGTAACGTACCGACATAAGAGTAAAACGGAACAATCAGACTGATATATACATCAATTGAAGCATCTAGTTTTTATATTTTCAGATCTCGGAAACGATGCGGAGTCAAGCGAACAAAACTCCCATGAAAAGCTGAGCTGCAACGCTAGTATCTCCACGGAAGAATTCTTCTAGCACAGCCATCCCTTCCAGATGGTTGAGTTGTTCTTTATTCCTATAAAAATGGAAAGACTCGGATTAGCGTATGCGTATGCGAAGCTTTTTCACAATTTTTGCTTGGAGTGGCTACAATATTTGACTCACGCTTTCAAGCACTGGAGGCCCTTTTGCTTCAGATCAAGAATATCATACTTGTGACCAGACGCAAATATTTCCAAAGCGACCTTGACATTTACTTCATCGCCTAGGACACTAATGATGTTGTTGACACAAGAGGTAACCATCTCTGTTATTTGGTACTGGTGAGCTAAAGCAAGAACACCAAGATATTTCCGGATCACGCCACTGCCGGTAGTTGATTCATCTGTTGTATTAACAAAAGTCGTGAATGAAACGTCCTTTTCATACAGAGAGTCCAAGAAGGCTGACATGATATTTCCATGAACATCTGGAATCTGAATTTCGTTTGTTGCAGCTTCTTTCATATCTGTATTGAACATGGCGTAGAATACTGGGCTTCGAGCTGGCGGAAAATTTGAGTCAGTTAGATGGAGTCTTCAACCTCAAGAGCAAGTATATAATATTATGTTCTCAAACACTTACATCCAAGAACACACTTGTGGGCATAGAACGTTTGAGACAGCATTGGACCAACCTTGAAGACAACATCAGCGAAACTAGTGTCTGTACGAAGCTTTTTGGTCCAATGTTCTTGATCATCCTCGATCTTACGCTTCAGAGGCACAGAATGGAACTCGGTACAGCTGCTTTGATTCATCGTGTGCGCCCCAGCAATTCCTGCTCTGGGTTGAGGCTTGGAAATCAATAAATCCACGGTCACTTGGACTGCGATAAATTCATATTCTTCGTCGTCACTTCTATGGGAAGCCGAAGGTTTTCTAGCCATCTGACACAGCGTGCGCCCGAACGATTTTGAGATGAACAGCTGATCGTAGCTTCCAGAAATGTCTCGTGAACTATGGTCCAGGAATTGGCACCACTGTTTGGGATCCACGTGTATGACTGCGGGCAAAGAAACGTATTTTATTTTGTCTGGAATTAACTACGATCAGTAACATATGAGAGCTTACATTTGGTAGCCAAAATCTTTTCGAATTTTCCCATCAGGTCCACCTTGACCTGGCAGGCTTTAAACTTATAGCGTTTCATCAAAGCTCCGGCACCGGGACTACGCTGAACGCAAACAGCCATCTGCATGTGTTCACTTCTGCCTTCTGAGAAAGTCAGTACGCTGTAGAAAGCAAGAGAATATAAATGACATATTCCATTGCAAGTGTCTCGGAAGTTGAAAATTTCGAAGAAGGCTTGAACTTACATATCATAGAATGACTTCTTATGACACTCAACTTTCAATGTTCCTCTGAGCCTCCAGTCAAAATCTCCTTGCAGGAAAGATGCGCCCAGTCGATCCCCAATCAGATTGTCCAGCTTGACAATACCCTTGGCTTTCATTACCTGTGTAGAAATACATTTAGTTTTTTTGCATTCACTCAGCAATGTTTCTTCAATCATATAGCTCCTGCTATCCTCAGCCGTCGTCTCTGTCACAGCATTAAAACTGTTTTACTAACTAACCTCATCCGCAAAATCTCCCATGTCGTCAAAGTCCAGAGTTTCTTCATCACTGATGGATGCACCAGAACAACTGTCATCAGAATCAAAATTAATTCGAACGTTTCGCACAGATGGGCTACTTGGAGGTGTGTGTCGAACAACTGGAAGATCTGCCGGGGGATCGACGCTCCAATCCGAATCGTCATCGAAATTTTGGTCCATTTTGGCAAATGTAGCGGACACCAATTACCACAACAAACAAGTTCAGTCAACAATGCGAACTAACGACAATCTTCACTGTCAAGTTTTATCTGCTATCAAACGCGATATAAATTAACGATAAACATTTAAAAGTAAATATATCGCATCGTTTTCCCTCGTGTTCTGTAGATTTGCCTTTGTCGAGTAAAACGAAGAAATCGATTTTCAACCCGAGCAGCAAAATTGAACTTTGGCGCGTCTTTACTCTATGACTTTTGACGCGGTTTCATCCAAGCTTTTCAAAGGAAATTCCATTCGTCCGAGGTGTTGAGATTGAGCTGTGCCGAGCACCAGATCGACACTAATTGTAATTCAAAATTAACTGTTCACACAAACTTTATTTATTTGAAGTTCTAAAAAAATCGTTGGTTTTTCGTTGTCAAGATGCCGTACGCAAACCAACCTCAGGTTCGCATTACTGATCTAACGGCTGATAATGTGAAATTCCAAGTTGAAGATACTGATTTGAGGTAAGTTACCGGCATCATGATTTTAGTCATTCCAGCTTTTACCGAGATTTGAATTTCAATCGTATTTTGATTGCTCTGTATCTTCTTTTTAGTGTGGCTAATAGTCTACGAAGAGTTTTTATTGCTGAAACACCGACTATGGCTATTGACTGGGTACAATTTGAAGCAAACTCGACGGTTCTGAGCGACGAGTTCATTGCTCATCGTATTGGAATGATACCGTTGATCTCTGATGAAGTTATTGACGGTATGAGATATTCCAGAGTAAGTAGAATAACTTTTGATTCCTATAACCATCAACGATAAAGTTTGAAACTAAAAGAGTAAATTGCTCCAGGAATGCGAGTGCGAAGATTTCTGTGATTCATGCAGCGTAGAATTCACTCTTGATGTAAAATGTTCGGAGGACGCTACCCGTCATGTGACTTCTGCTGATCTGAAATCGTCTGACCCCAGAGTCATTCCTTGCACTTCCAGGGGAAAAGACGATATGGAAAGTCATGAATTTGACCATGAACAAGTTGAAGGTACGTAAGGCGTAAGACGTATAGCACCTACAAGTAAATCGGGATGAGTTTAGGCAAAATACAATTGCTGATCCAAATGTTCTTTGTGTTGCAGATATTCTCATCATCAAGCTCCGTAAAGGGCAGGAGTTGAAGCTGAAGGCTTATGCTAAGAAAGGATTTGGAAAAGAACATGCTAAATGGAACCCTACAGCCGGAGTTGCTTTTGAATATGATCCTGACAATGCTTTCCGCCATACTTTGTTCCCCAAGCCTGAAGAGTGGCACAAGAGTGAATACAGTGAACTTGAAGAAGACAAATGTAATCAGCCATAACCATAGGCTTTACTTTTCATGTCATAGTAGAAAACTGATTTGATGTCCATGTTGTTACAGACGAAGCAGCCTACAACTTTGAAACGAAGCCCTGCAAGTTCTTCGTCAATGTGGAAAGCAGTGGAGCTCTTAGACCGGACAACATTGTAATGATGGGTATCGCGGCATTGAAGAAGAAGCTATCAGATCTCCAAATGCAGCTAACTGCTGAAATCCAGGGCGAGCCTCTCCAGTAGTGTAGTGTCTACCTTACCCTATCTTTACCACGCCAAAAATGACGTAAATAATGTTTTATTTCCTATATTTTACGTATAATTATGTTTTTCTGATAGATGTTTTCAAGTTTTGTACTGTTGTCTTTTGTTGAACGTCATGAATTCTGATTGACTGATTAAACATCAGTTGGAGGAGCCGAAGTTTAGCCGTGATTGGCACATGATCACTTCAATGAATATCTCAATCAGTTGTCAGCGTGGAGTCAGTATAATCATTCATTTATGGCCACATCAGCAATTTATTAGCACCTGCCTGTTGAGTGAATAGGTGTTTGTAAATGTCATTTTGATTGATTATCGTTTGCATATTTGAAGTAAACAAGCTTATCAGAATTTCAGCATCCTTGATCAAGAGTACACGTATAGCAATACCAGGACAAGTATCTTTTCAGGAACCATTCCCGGATTAGTCTCAGGAGTGAAAAGTTTGCGTATTTCAGCTTTTCAGAATGGTCAAAGGTAAAACACCAGTACGTTATATAATCTTGAATCAGATAAACAGCTAGTGAAACATTTCTGATGAACATTTCTAGGAGTTATTGCTCTCTTGGTTTTCGGGCTTTTTGTCCAAGTAGCCTTGGGTGCCATTAAGCTTGGTGAGTAACCTGGAAACTCTACTAGTTTTACTCAATTTGTGCCTATATATTTTCAACTGTTTCTATCCATTTCAGAGAGCTACAATGTCGACCCAACTAGTGTCACCGTTTCAGGTCTGTCTTCTGGAGGAGCCATGTCCCAACAATTCCATGTTGCCTTCTCGGAAATGGTTAACGCTTCTGGAGTCTTCGCTGGATGTAAGTCCATTATCATCTCAGAAAAACAAAGTTCATTCAAACATTCTTTTCAGTCTTACAACAACATTTTTGCAGTGCCTTATGCCTGCGCTAAGGGAGGTCTTGTTTCTGCAACAATGTGCATGTCTAGCCCAGGAAGCACTGTCGTCAACAACCTCATCAAGGAAATCGACACTCAGGCTTCAAATGGCAAGATTGACTCCACAAACAATCTTAGCGGCAGTAAAGTCTACATCTTCCACGGAACCAAGGACACTACCGTGAATCAGCGTATGTTGTTTACAGTTAATCAAATTGATAAAATTCCAACCTACCGTTAATCACCACGCTCACTAACTGATACTTTTGTTTTAGAAAATGGAAAACAAGTTCAGCAGATCTATGAACATTATGGAGCTGTAGCCAAAACTGATTACGAATTCGCTGCAGTCCATGGATTCGTAAGATACTAAAAAGAACTGAATATAATATGAGCAATCCATGATTTGCTTTGAGCTTTAGCAATGAATACACTTGATGAATTTTTAGCCAACCGACTTTTACGGAGCTGCTTGCGGATCTTCTTCGGCCATGACGCAATACATCAACAACTGTAACTATCATGGAGCTTATGAAATGCTCAACTACTTCTATGGCAACCTTGTTCGTCCAGCGAAGAGCATGCGACTAGAAGCTATTGAGACCTTCGCTCAAGCTGAGTTCATCAACGCTTTGACTCCTGGATCCGCCAGTATGGACGCGGAAGGCTATGTTTACATACCTTCGGGCTGTAAGGACAAGACCAAGAAATGTAAAGTCCATGTGGCTTTTCATGGATGCCAACAATACAAGTAAGACAGTATCTGGATTTGCCTCTTATCAAGCTCATGAGGGTTAATTTTAAAAAATTGAATTGGTTTGCAGAGCCAGCATCGGAAACGCATTCGCCACGAAAACTGGATTCATGGAAGTTGGCGAAGCGAACAACATTATTGTTCTTTTCCCACAAGCGACCTCCAGCATTATGGGGGGCAATCCTAATGGCTGCTGGGACTGGTGGGGCTATTTAAACAAGAATACTTTCTGTAAGTTTACACTTAAGCAACAGTATTCAACAAAGCATAATGAAGCTTTAATTGGTGACTGACAATGACAATGTTTCCAGACACCAAAGAAGGAACCCAAATGAAGGCCGTGAAGAGCATGATCGACCGTGTCGCCTTCTGGTATGCTACAGTCCTCTCCTAATAGTCAATGAACAAAAATCCGAAACAACCTTTAATAGCTAATTTTGGTTTGAACAGTGATGGTGCTACCCCCTGCTACGAAGATGGCCAAACCACCACCGATGGACCTCCTACCCAATCCACTGAGCCGCCACACACTACTCCAACTCGACCACCGGAAAGCACTCCAACTCCTGGCAAATGCATTCCCAATGAAGTGAGCTTCCATCCGTTCCCTGGAAAGTGCGACTTTTACACCATGTGCGCTTGTGGAGCCGAAATTCTGATGCATTGTGCTCCGGGACTCTACTTTGATCCTTCAATCAATAACTGCAATTTCATTCAGCTTGTTGATTGTGTTGATGGTCGCTGGTTCTAAAGCATGATATATCACCTCTGCTCTGTCTATCGATTAAAGTAGTGACTAGTTTTCGCTGCCTGCTCTGATTCTTCAGCTCTTTCTCTTACATAACTTTCCAATTATTGCATGCTGTGATCTTTATTGCCGGAGGTTCTGACCTGAATTCAGCCTATTTAAACCGAAGTTGCATTTCCAGCCATTTCATTCCAGCGCTGGTAGCGGGTGAGGATTCATCTCAAGCGTCGACGAGGATATTCGAATACAGTAAAGATGGCGGTACGTTTCGTCGTTACTATAATAGTGGTCAACTGTGTACTACGAACGGCATTCTCTGCTGAAGAATGTCGAATTACCCCCGTTCTACACGTTCTGAATGCACCTGGCTGCAACCCAATGACTGTGCCGTCATTTGCTTGTGTCGGCAAATGTACTTCTTATGTTCAGGTAACTGACGTTTGAGGCGTTGAGTCCTTAATCTAACCTTTCGTGTTCTAATCGAATTCGTTTAATGCAGGTCTCAGGATCGAAAATGTGGGAAATGGAACGCAACTGCATGTGTTGTCAAGAAAGTGGTGAGCGTGAAGCTACCGTAACGTTGAGTTGCCCCAAAGCGCCCAGTGGGTCTCCCAAAGTCCAGAAGGTGGTCACCAAAGCGCCGGTTGACTGTATGTGCAGGCCGTGTACTGCCGTCGAAGAAGGATCGGTGATACCTCAGGAGCTTTCTGGCTTCGTACCTGATGGGACCATGCTTTCTCTGTATTCTCACAGAATGAACTAGTGATTTTACTTCAGTGTTCTGTAGATCTATGTAATGAGATTTACTGTCATGCTCTGAATATTCTGAAATTGGTTTGTTTAATCGTCCAAGGCTCTGAAAATAAAATGCTGCTAACACCAAAATAGTTTATTTCAGTTTATTTTCCATGATTCTCTCAACTATAGCAAGCAGAATATCACCCAATTTTGGTCAACCCTGAATTTATGATAGCATTATTTTACCCTGTTGTAGTCTGACTGAAGCGTCAAAGAGGCTTTTAACTAGTATATGGTTGGTTAACGATAATACACAAAATCGTAAACGATGGAAGGAAGATGGGTGGCAACAAAGGATTTGATCTTTTCCTCCGGAGACATGATCTGGTAACGGGTTTGAGGATAAGTATGGGTCACAGCGTCAACCATGGTATCTATGACAGGGCTGGTGTCTGTGTTCTGAAAGATTTGAAACAAGGCGTTGAGAAACAACACCTGATAAACATATCTAATTTTAATGCAACCAGCTTACCCCATTCTTGGAATAGTACGTCATGGTCTCAATCTGTTTGTCAAAGTAGTCTCTGCCGTAGGTTTTTTGGACCTCATCAGTCATGTTGTTCCACATGTAGTCGCTTTGGCGCTTAATAGCGTCGCCTTCGTAAAGAGCAGTAGCTGAAAATGGAAATTGTGACAGTGTGAATGCAGGACTTTAGCAAAAGCGGAATAGATGACTAGATAAAAAACGTACCAGCTACAAAGTTGCCCGGCTCAACAACGCAAACTTGAACACCCCAGCGTTTCATTTCCAGCCTGAGGACTTCAGAAAAGCCTTCCACTCCCCATTTGCTAACAGTATACGGCGATCTCGAAGGAGCTCCAAAGCGGCCCATCATACTGGCAACGGTGATTACCCGAGCTAGGAAAGAAATGGGAATTTTTCACTTCGGTATTCAAAGTAATTTTGGATATGCAATTTGAAACTTACATCCAGCACAATCTCTTAGGAATGGCAGACAAGCCTTTACAGTTCTAATAGTGCCGAGCAAATTGACACTCAAGATCTTCTCATAAACATCCATGGGAACCCATTCAACCTCTCCAAAGGTAGACAGACCGGCATTGGTGATGATGGCCCATAGTTTGGTTCCCTTGGATTTTAGCTTTTCAGAAATGAAGCTCAGGTCACAGTCCTTGGAGACGTCCATTTTAAAAACTTCAACTCCAGCTTTCTTGAGCTCCAAAGCGCCTCCTTTGTCTTCAAACAAGCATCCAGCGAACACATGGTAACCCTATGACAGCAATAATACAAGACAGATGGATTGGTATCAAATTCAAGTGACGGCCCTAATCGGCTGTCAGAATCTGAATGGATCCCCTACCTGCTCGTTTAACGTCTTTGCCGTTGCGTTACCAAAGCCTGTATCACATCCTGTGATAAGAACCGCTTTACCTTCAGGGGTTACCTATAAAATATATATTTTTTCGTTACTGTATTTGTACTATAAGAATTAACGGAAAAAATTGGTAGATATTTTACTCACCTTCAATGTATCCAACAATACCACAGTAGCGGCAGCGAGAACCATTAAAGTAAACCACCAAGTATAGAATCCACAGCCGATGATCCATGGCAGGTACGCTGCGAAATATGCAGCTACAGCAAAGAACAAAATTCGTTCTATCACATCTAGCGACATTTGATTCAAAGGCTTCATTTTGAATGCTCTTATCTATCTCAAATGCAACATGTGCGATAGCAGTCCTACCTAGACAAAGTTCTAGACAAAACTGCTGATATTTTCCCACAACTGGTTCAGCAAAAGAGGCTGAGCACGGCCTGATCGATATGTTATACCTTTTCTCCTTTAGCGTTTCAGCAAAAGCCTGTGTCTAGCATTGGCAAATATGTATCTAGCCACCAACTCTTTCTTCTACTGATTTCAAGGCTAACGTTCTAGCCCATTGCAAGACAGATTCACCTAGCCCATACTTACTGTCATATTCACACAGATTTTTGCTGAGAGCAGATGAGTTAGACCATCTTTAGCATTCATTATCCATCTTGGAAGTGGCTGGTAGCCAACAGTTTGCAAATATCTCGATGGGTTCTACAAATATTGAACGAGCTGATGAACGAATGCTATGACCAAACTCATATTGAAAGCACATACATTGTTTCAATACCCCAGATCGCACATTCGTTGGCATAAAATTTGCTGAAAATCTGCACACGCACGCACATTTTGTCCTTGGCATTGCAATTACGGGTTGACAGCCCACACAAGTCGACCAGCAGCTCAACAGAAATCCGTCGACTGATCCATTTAAGCTGCAAATCACAAAATGATAAAATAACGAATTAGATGTTGCGTAACAATTAATACAAATGGCAGTGAGCTGGGCTGGCATTTCAGCTCTAAAAGTATTTGGCACTGGATGTGTGTTTAACAGCGTGTAAGCCAAATAGCCAAAGGATTTAATAGCCATTTCGATCGTAAAAGTATCGAAAGAATTATAACGACAACCGTAGACCTGGATCTATGAATAAAATGATGCGTTAATTTTTAATATCAAATATTGATATGATATTATATTAATACAATACAACGGATGTCATGAAAATCCTTAGCGCTCGTGCCTGCAGTGATTTTCACAAAAACCATGTGGAATGCAAATTCAAAGATGTAAACAAATGCAAAGATTTTGAGCCGCTCTGATCGCACACAAAAATGTAAACAACTAGCAAAAAAGAGTCCTTCTTTGTACGATTGTTGGCGATCGAACCCGTCATTCCAGCGTTTCACAAGTCTCACACTCCGACTGTTGATTGTTGAGCTCTACTGGAGAAAACTGGAAAAGAGAAACAATCGCCTGTGAATAGTAAACGAACCTGATGACAATTGAAATAGCACTTTGTGTGACTGAAAACTTATTTGTAATAAATTGACCGTCGACTTTCAACCAGGAATTATGGGATATTGCAAAGAAAACTACAAAGGTAGGTCATCTATCAGCATTGCTTGTCACGGTAGGTGTTGGCTCAGTGGAACTTCCCAGGTGTAGAAGCGTTAAAGTCATATCTAAATCTTGATCCACAATTCTTTGTTTCAGATTCAGATGCTCAAGTGCCGCGCTGCGCCTTTTGCAAGAGACCAGGGCATAAATTTTACCATTGTTGGGAATACCGTGCCCACCAGAGCCGCAAATGCTACGAATGTGGAGAAGGTACACTTCAAAACTTGTGGGTTCAACTAAAAGTTTCTTGTTTGTAGTTTTGAAATAAGCAAAGTCATATGTTTGTTTCGTTACAGTTGGACATATTCGAAGAGACTGTCCCTTAAAGAAGTACAGCTGTGTGAGGTGTGGGAATGCCGGCCATTACGCCAGGGACTGCCAGAACCTGCCGCCAAAGAGCAACAAAGGACCTCAGCGGAAGGTTTACTTCGGACCTAACGAGGTTTTTGAGGTCGAAAGGTTTGACATCAAGGAAATTTGGAAAGTGGTACTAGAGGAGCAGAAAGCCCTTAAAGCTTCTGAAGAAGAATGACTGAGAGCCATCGTTGATCTTCAGTGATTGTAATTGTAAGTGAATTTTGACGTTTGGGATCGTCAGATTTTATTGTATTTTGACGATGTAGAACGCTTGATGTAAGCAATTCTATTATTTTAGAGCTCGATGTAAGAACTCTGTATCAAGCATGATGATAGCATGAGTTCGTTCGACTTGTCTTTTTAGTATGCTGAACTTGTGAACTGTAATAATGTCCTTTAATTTATAACCCGCTTCTAGAGAAAGAATATACTATCATCGCTTTCAACTTCGTTTTCTCTGTTTTGTCTTCTTTACTGTCGTGTCTAGTGATTTATTGTATCAATTGTACGTCCTGAGTAGCTTGACAACTTCATGGTAGGCATAGATATCAGCATCTTTACCGTAAAGAAAGTCTAGATGAGAGAACTTGTTCGATTTAACTTTGATGTTAGCTACCAAATTGGGCAGTTCGCTAGCGGTCCGCTGGACGTCCTAAAACAGTGATGATTAGACTTTCATTAGCTTGCTTTCGAAGTAAGAGCTTTGTAGGTTATATGTATTCTTGATACAGGAGCGGTTACCTGAGGTGGAGCTAACCAATCGTTTTCAGCCCAAATGATGGCTGTCTTGGCCCTGACCCGGTGCAGATTGTATGCTGGTGGATGGGGCTGGCCGTACCTTCTGAAGTTTTCCTTCTTCCCGTAGTCATAGTATGTGAGAGCGGCGTTGTTGATCCATTGGTACCATTGGCCGAGCTGTTTGACAGAAACGGAGTTTGGGGTGCCTCCGAGCATGATTGGTAAAACTTTCTAAACAGTTTTTGAAATATTGACCTGCAGTTAGCTAAATTGCAAAACTTTGGGTTTGCCATAGTGAACTAGAACTTGGACTTACCGGATTTGCTTGTGCTGGACTGAAGCCACCGATGAGAAACAAGAAACTTCCACAAATTCCAACTTTGTCGATGGCAGCTTCAGGAGTGCAGAAAAGTGGGAACAATTTGCGCATTATTGGGAATAAGAAGGACGGAAGGTATTCGCCGTGATTGACCAAGGATATGATTTTCTAGGTGAGGAATACAGAACAGAGTATAGGTTATAACATTCTAAGCACTTCTTATGATCAAATGGTCTTGAAATTACGTCTTGCAGGTAGGCCGTTGGTGCAAGAATCCTAATGACCGGGCTGACAGTATGCCCAATGTACGCTGTGGTACCCATGGAGACATACAGATTGATTTTGTCATTGTATTCATCCTGAGTGGACAGTAGACCGAACATGACTGCGCTTCCCAGAGAGTAGCCAACCCAGTTCAAACGAGGTTGCCCGGTGGTCTTCAAGACGTAGTCGATCATGGCTGGAACGTCATCGCGGATGATTTCATCAACGCTGTATAGGTAAGTTTATCATTAGCAAGTAAATCGTTTCCTCCAAGAGGCTTTTTTTATATGTAATCCTCCGTTTCATTACCTGTAGTACCAATACTTGGAGCTCTTGCGATTCAAAAACAGATGACCGTCGGAGTAGAAGTTTCCACGCGCGTTGGCCAGCCAGAGATCATAGCCTGCGTCTGCTATCACATGAGCTGGAAGCCGTAAGATACTACATTAGCAATCGTATCAAACTAGAAGTAGAAGTTGTTGATTACCAAAGTTGCGACCGTCTGCATTCATCAGGAAGTCTCGCGAGGACTGGAACATCCCATGAAACGCCACTACAACTGGCCGGCCTGGACGAGGTACTCTGTGAAGCTCAAGGACGTATCCGGATT
>JAQGBJ010002576.1:0-15824 GCA_034698345.1 Sphaeridia pumilis
AGCGTCTTCTTATTAGTCATAATTGTATTATAATATCATTGCAGCACCAACGTCCGAAGATTCCACCGCCTTCAAACGATTTTGGACGTTCTTTCGATCCTTTTCACGACTCCGATGAATAAATAGCTTCTTTCAATATTCTTGCTAAACTATGTGAATATGTAGTAAGTTGTATCAAAGAGGAACAAATGTGTGATTATCGTATAATGTATTGACTTTGAATGAGAATAATGCAGACTAGCTAATTTGTAATGGTAATCTTATATGTATTATTGTACCGATTGTTACAAGTGTGAGACGCTCCGAATCCTATTCTCATTAGCTTCTCTCTATCGTCTCTCTATCAATGCCATCCGTCAATAGACAGCCTCGAAAAATTAGCTACTCAACCTTCGACTTGCCCGAACGACAACCCCTGAGCAAGCCGGATGCGGAGTGTAACTCTTGTCAAACATGTCATTAAGAAACAGTCAAAATAAAAACACTTGTTCATCATCCTACTCATTCGGCTTTATTGAGTCTTTATTGAGCTATCCCTAGCCTAATGGTTTCCGCAAAGTGTTTCTATTCCACGAGCCAATACATATTCTTAAACACTTCATGTGACACTAATGTACACCAATCGATGGAGACGATTCCGAAGATGTGCAAGAGACTTTTCGTTTTTTCATTTTCTGCACCAGGTGCTTCAAATTGACATAAACAGGTCCATCATGGGTGCAATCCCGCGAAAAAATTATCGTAATTCTCCTGGAATACATTTACACCTGGACTCAAGCTAGCGCTCCAGAAATGGTAGGATCGGTGTGGCTACATTTTTCGTCTTGAACCTTTCCCATTCATAACCCATAGTCCGGAAAGGCTCCTAGAAGCAACAGGTTTGAAACTTCTGAAAAAGAAAATTTGCTGGTGCATGTTTACTTGCGTCGTTCTATACTGCCGAAGTTAAGCTGTCAAGTCAGCAAAAGATCTTCAAGGTAGAAAATTGATAAGCAGAATATCATTTTTGGTTTAGAGGCATCTTTATTGCACGCATACATTCACAAGGACTCGCTTAATCTTACAATAATAAACAGCAACAGTCTGATTGGGACATTGAATAAAATATTCAATAGGTGAGAACTAAGTACATGAAAACACTAGTTTTGTAAAACAAAAAAGCATGGCAAATATACAGCTCAAACGCTAATGTTTAATAAACTTACTAGACAAGCAACTGCCTCTCTAAAAATTTAGGTACATCAGTTTAGATTTGTTCAGTATAGTCAAAATCATATTACTGTACAAAGATGTTGTTGACTCAGAAAATTCTAGTAGGTGGAACATTGAATGATTTCTTAATACTTTTGTATGGAATACTACTTGAGCATTCGGGGGCGTTTCAAAAATATATAACCTTACTCACTGAGAGAGATAAAAAGAAACCAATGTGTATACAAACGACTCTCTCATACATCATTATCTTCGGATCAACAACTATCGAGTGTCAGGAGACACCTCAAAAACGTTTAACGGTTCTTGGACTTCTTGTTACGGCTCTGATTTGACCTCTCCTTGTCAGTCAGAAGGACCAGAATATGCTTGAACAGGGACAAAAGGTCCACGAACAACAAAATGGCATGCATGACGTAGTCTCCATCACCTCGGCGAGCTGCAAAATGAAATTCGCATTTTAGAGCCATATCAAGTAATTTGAAGATCAATCCATACGCAACTTACATTTTTCCATAATGAGATGAGTGTCATACAAGATGAACCCGGACATCAGGAGCACACCAACAAGGATATGGATCTGAAAAGGCAGAAATCACTTACTAAACCCGATCTACAATAAATCACATACGTATAGTGTTTCACCTACATATGCCAGAGTTGAGGAACGGAATAGCAGCGCATTGATCAGCGACGTGAGGACCATGGTGCTCATGATTGACATCAGAGGACCTCCGAGAGCCAAGAACTTTCCATCCCGAGCAAAGAAGGCCGCGAAGCTGAAGCATGTGAAGATTACAAAGGTGTAGAGCAGAGCTGACACAACGAGTCTGGGGTCAATATCGATGACGAGATCCAACAAAGGTCCAGTAGACAGTCCTGCAAAAACCAATATTCGAACTTCAGTATCCATGATAACAAACCGCCTTAAGAACAATTAAGTCATCAGTTTCCCACTTACCGCTGCACAAGGCGAAGCCATTCAAGTATGCAAACCGCTTGCCATCTTTGCCGCTATAATCGGGATTGAACACCAGCATCAACATAAAAATGATGGATCCAATGGAACTGAGAAGTCCGCCTTGGAAGTATCCTGCAAAACCAAATTCATATAAATCTGACAACCTCAACCATAATCTACTACAATCAAGGTCAGAATATCACTTACCGAAGACATGGGCTGCAGCCCCGATGGATGCCACCACTGTGGCCGATGCAACACTGGCGTATACCCTCTGAAGATGTGCTTTCAAGGAAGGTTCCCTGCAACAACGAATTCCACAATTACTATTTCTGACAATTTTTAGTAAACACTCCAGTTAACGGTTATTTGTTTACTTACAGTCTGTTTTGGAACAGGAACCCAAACTGCTCTAGAACTTCAGCAGCCATTTTGGTGATTTAAATTCAAATGATTGCTTCCGAAACCTAAAAGTAAAAAAAATATCCATTGTTATTAGTCATGCATGATGATTAACGAACCCTATCACTTACTGATCATTTTATCATCGTCTGATTTATCTTCTAATAAGTTCTATTGCCCCATTATATCCAAATTGAGCGCTACTTGGAAGCTAGACTCCCAAAGCACAACCCCAGGACAGATATTTGTTGCAAACAAAGGCGGCTGATAATCAGAAACAGCCAATGGGTAGTTCACTCTTTAGATCCTTACTATCATTGTAGACGTTTACCAACTATCGATAGTTCCTATTGTGCAACTATCCCTGTCATCTGAACTATTATCTAGTATCTTATGTCGTCCAAACTTCAACAAATTTATTATATAACCTGGTAAACGAGGGAGGGCAAAACACAGGGGGCGCAGAACTCAAACAGTCACAATGTCTCCCCGAAACTAGTAGAATCCGGGATTTTTTCCAGCTCTTTGGGTGCAGTCCAATTTTAGAGGCATGCATATTATAAACCAGCAAAAATTTAACAAAACCAGTGCACTGGTTTGTGAAATATTGACGCTTGAAGTTGCTCTAATGGGATTTACCATGGGCAGCAACTTTGAAATCCATTTTCCTGCGTCCCCCGGGCTTTACAATGATCCCGGGGTTCGAAAATTGACGCAACAGGCATTTTGCAGGCTTGTGAATGACATCGAAGCAATAATGTGCCAACTAAAGCCCCAGAAAGGCGACTTTTGAATTTTTTGCCCGAAGAAATTTCGATATCGGGTTACTTGTTTAATCAAACCCCGAGAGTAATCTCGGTTTTTCTCGAAACGGGCTGAGGGTAGGGAGCCCTTGTGCCACTTTTTAGATGTCTTAGGGTCCCTTCTATGGCATTGGGAGGTTTCAGCGTTAAAGGAAACCCTTAAACCGAGAAAAACGAAAAAACGTCAAAATTTCGAAACTTTAACATGGGGAAGATAGGTGTACCTTGGAAGTCCTGCTGTAGCCAAACGGAAAAACATTTCGAGGAACGGACTTCACGGGTGAATTGCCCTCGGACCCCTTAACATTTCGACCAAATATGAAGAAAATCGGAGGCAAAAAAAAATTTGGCAAAAAAAAATCCACAGTGGTACCCCTTTCGATTTTTTTTTGCCAATTTTTTTTTTTGCCTCCGATTTTCTCCATACTGGGCCTGATTGTTAAGGGTCCCAAGGGCAATTCACCCGTGAAGTCCGTTCCTCGAAATGTCTTTCCGTTTGGCCACAGCAGGACTTGCAAGGTACACTTTCCTATCTTCCCCATGTTAAATTCGGGACCTTCAAAACCAAAACAGCTGTAACTGGGCCTACGGATTTCGATCGAAGCTGAAACTTTTAAGGGCCAAAGAAGTGACCCAAGGCTACCTTAATTTAATCCCAAAGGTTTCAAAAAGAAAGCTTATCGTGTTGAAAAAAATACTTTTTACGTTGCCGTAAGATAACATTGCGTCTCTGGTTTTTGGTAACACCAGTAACCCGACATCCGATATCTGCGGGCTATAATTTCAAAGTACATTTAGTACTTATTTCAGGCCATTTACATACTGTCATGGGTAAGGTGTCGAACTTGGTTCAAAACAAAACCTGTAGGCCCACTTACAGCCAAACCACGCGTTTTTTGCTTTGACACCATAATTGTACTTGTATATGCTGTATACGGCATACTTCAAATTGCTTCTCCTAAACTCGCCTTCAAACTTTGCTAACCACTGAAAATTTTGGGTAGTTCACACTCTTCCACATTGAAAATTAGCTATGAAACTCGTTGCTGATAAACATTCTAGTTTTCGCCTTGTAATTGTTACGAAACTTACTTTTTGATTTTCCCAACAAATGCAATATCGAACACACTGAGTTTAACTGTTCACACGTTGATTTGTACTTGAAACTGACGAATTTACTTGAATATAACTGACTCTCACCAGATTCACTTCGTTCAATGCCAAACAACAAACTGTGAATTATAGATATCGAATCGGACCACTAATTTACTCTTTGGCTCAATGTTAATGCTTACGTGGACTACAAGGAAAAGACGCTCATCGTATATACGATGCGCCGTTTTTGTGTTTATGTTATGAAACCAGCTTTTGCTCCCAATGCAAACACTACGTGTGTATATTCGCAGCTTTTAACATCTGACGAACGTCTGGGATCGTCGAGAAAGCTCTACACATTTCATCAGCTGACCTTCGCTGGCGCCATCTCTCGGTCAGCCATGCTCACCACCTGGCTCTAACAGATTGACCTTTTCCCCTGTAGACGCCGGACGCTTACGTTTTGCGCTGCCGCACCAGCTGCTGATTTTTATGAGAAAAATCTCTGATATTAATGCCGATTATGATTCTAAAGAAAACCAAACGGGCTTTGGAAATACCGCTAGTTGTCAGGTCGCGGAATAATTGTCTACAACGTTTTGCTTATGACGTCACTAACATCATGTGCGTCAAGCGTTAAAGTATGACTAATGCAGTCTTTGTTGAATCAGTTTTTTATAACCACAGTTCCATTTAAGAATTCATCAAACTGAGCTATAAAATTAATCTCAATATAATTCATCATTGCACCGGTGATTTCTAAACACGCTTCGATCTTGTAGAACGTTCAGAAAAATTCATCTGGCCCTTTCTGAGATGTGTTTAAGTCTTGTGTGTTTCAAGCTGCTGACGATTGCACAAAATGTCAACAAATATTGGTTCTAACTTGTTCTTAATGAGTCATCTGCAGTCGACTTAAGTGCACGTCAAAACTTTTGAAGGATCAGCATGGTTTGTGCATTAAACTTTCCCCACACTTTTCAAAAGTCCGGCCGCTTATAAAAGTACTTATATACTTGAACAGCTTACAGAGCCATGGAAGGTGACTTGGAGCTTGTAGTTCAGAGGAAGACTGCAAAAACTTTAATTTCAGATTGCTTCCTTCGTACGTATATATTGCTGTAAGAGTTTCGCGATATTCGGAAGAATTTCATTGTAAAGCGTTCGCTTGCTCCTGCTCCTTTACTTTCTTTTTTTGTTACAAGCCTTAAAGTTTGAAAGTTTGTTCGTTGTTGCCTTCCAACTTGTTTCTTGCAACCTTTTGGAATGGAATAGCTCACTCGCCTGGCCTCCACACCTCTCTTCATTTCCTCTATTTACAGACTCCGTTTAAGGGATCTTTTCTTTGTGTGTGGCCAAGTCTTGGCAAAGGTGACGCCATTAGAAACAGTCCATTACGCTCCACCGCTTATGTTCCTTGCTGCTTTCTCTAGGAAAAACAAAAACTTCATTCTCGACGTGACGCCCCTTACAACTAACGTTTCTCCAGATTCCTTAAATTCCCCGCGACGGTTCTTCCAAGTATCCAAGTAAATACAAAACTTATAGCAAACCAGCCACATGGCCCCACCTTCCTCTACCTCGATTCCACTTTAATGTCCACGCAATTTGTTCTCATCATGATTATCCCGAAAAAGTTGCAACATTTCCGTTTCTACTGCACAATAATATATGAAATGTGAAATGCATGATGCAACGTATTCAATCGGTATATTTCTGGAAGGCGTTGCAGATTCCAGATGTGTCGTACCAGTCAAGGTATTTCTCTTGTAACCTCTTTGCAAAAATATTCCCTGTCACATGCTAATCCCTTCTTTTTCTTGTTCCAGAACTTTTAAAAATAGACTGCCTGGAATGTGGAATAGTCGCATTAAGTGCAGAGTAGAAGAGCATATGCTATTTTTATTTTTATTATATCTTTGGCATACGGGAATAAGACACGTGTATATCTTGGAACATATGAGCCTTTTTTTGTTCCAGATCCACTAAAGCATGGGATAATTTAGGCTTCTTGCAAGAAGAAAAAGTGATTTAACAGTTTTATTGATACAAGTGGCTACGAGGAATCTGAGGCGGATCGGGCGGGTGTGAGAAAAAAATTCGCCCTATACTATAAAAGGAATCTCTTGTTTTTCTCATACCTTTCTTTTACATCTGTGGAATATCAAAAGGGGCAAAGTTCACCGGACCATGTAATGTCAAGTTGAAATTTTCCTTTTTTGGCAAGAAACTGAACCAACTTTCTTATGCTCCCTTCAACCTCACGTTCGGTCGTCGGTATGCAGTGTGGAGGCGGAAGGGACTCTTGGTTTTGGTTGTGGGTTCGTTTGGTGGTGGCATCACCCATTCATTCTGTACTTGTTCATATAGTCGTCCTTCGGCTTCTTCTTCTTCATTCTTCTTCTTCTTCCTCCTCCTTCATGTATATTCTTCTTATTTTTGCCTGCCGCTCTAGGAGCTGGTGAAGGAAAAAGCCCACAAGATCAAAACATTTTCGCATTATTCAAGGGTAAAAGAACCACAAGGCAAAGTAACTCCTTCACTGGATTTGCAAAAGATTCTTTCTTGTTCATTCACACCCTTTGATTCCTTTCTACATGGAATCAGCTACATCCTCTCCCTCTCTTTCTCCTTTTGTCCCTTTTTCTTTGGCAACTTTGACATTTTTTCCCTTCAAACAGTCCATCTCCTCCTCAACCACTTAGTCCCTCTTGATGACCAGGCTTTTTTTCTTGTTCTTCTCCTTGTCCTTCTCGTAACTAATTTCCTTCGTGTAACCCGCCGTGTAGAGAATTCATATATGTACTCAACAAACAACCATTCTTTTTATGCATGCACACTTTTTATAAATGTATAACCCTTTGAACCCCAACTGTTTACTCGCCAGTTCCTTTCGACCACATACGCCCAGTACACACACGTTTATATTTTTTATGTGATTCTGGATATAGCTTCTTCTCCGCTCTGGATGCACAAAGGGCATTTTACCCATTTCCGCTTCAAACACTTGGCATGTAGGTCAGGTTCAGTGAAAATATGTTTCAGGAAACCGTGACTGTCGTCCTGGTAAACACTATTCTTGCATGTTCCTACGATACGTGTTTTATCCACATCTTGTCGCATACCTGCATTCGGGTCAGTAAAAAGTCCGGTGCAGTAGTAATTCAAGTTATTATCTTGAATCTGATTATACTATAGTAGTATGTTTGCCTTTGGGCAGTAAAAGTCTAAAGTCGGCCGTGTTCAAATTCTCAACCACGTTCCCCTTTGGCTTTCGCTCGGGACGTAATTACACTTTCACCGTGACCGCCGCCGCCGACCAAAATATCCGACCGATAATATTTAACGCGTATAGCATGTCCAAGAATCTGATAATTTTTCTTTCCTTGTTCTTTCCTCACACACGCATTCCTCCACCCACCTTTCAAAAATAAAATGTATGCAGTTTTTACTTGTGTTTACTTCCGCCCGTTCCCTCACCTTGACTGGCAGTTGTATCATTCATTACACTACCTGTTGTATGTTACAAAAATAACACTCCTGCGTCCACTTTTCATAACCAACACGTTCTCACCAACTTTTCGTCCTCAAAATATGTGTATTTACACATATTTTTGTTACACATGAACATAAATTGTGCAAAAGTTATTTAGCAACTTGTTCCCACAGCTCTAAAATCAACTAACAAAATTGTCGAGTACAGGAGGAGGAGAGAGAAAGAGAGAGAGACAAAACTGTTGCAAATAAACTTGTGCTAACAGTTTGAGCATCAATTATTCATAGAGCTTTCACAGTTCTCAGACTAAAAAGCAAGTACAAAATGGCAACTCGTTCCGCTTATAGTGCAGTAAAGTAGGCAATTCTTTCCAAAGCTTTAAAGTTGAAGCGCGTACACGAGCCCAACTTGCTTATTACATAACACGGCATAAATCACCTTTACCAACATGAAGCTGTAAGGGGCCATAAGGTGTGTTATTTTGGCAGAAATTTCCTGCTAAATTTGTGAGTAACAGACAGTCATGTCGGCGAGGTGCGCGCGATATTTGCAAATGACCATATGTACCTTTTCCTTAAGTAAAAATAGTTGGTGGGGCGTTGGAATGTTATTGTCTTTCTCCCATTAATGTAAAAAATTTGCTTGGTTGGTTTTCGCCTCAGTTAGCTTTCGACTCCCAAGATTGCTGTTTTGCCTTCGAGTTTCTTAATCACATTGCATTTCGGTATTTCACGCTCGAATTTACTATTGTTTTTTCGTCGCCCAAGACTGGGTTTGGTTCTTGGTTGTGAATACGCTTTCGGTGAAAGCAAAATGTACATATGTGTATATGTAATGTATGCAGTCTAGAAGAATATACAAGTATGAGACGTATCTGAAATTTCGGCTGGAGCTGTGAAGTTGGCAGAATGGAAAGAGTATCCGCTGCTTTGAAGCTGTGAATAGTGGTAATCCACTCCATTGTAGTTAGTGTTGAATTGCAAGGAGAGGGCGCGCATTTTCATTCCGTTAAAAGCGCGGGTATCTCGTTCGGCGCTCCTTTTTGCGAATCCCATACATCATTCTGACAATGTGTTGTACACTCCTGCCGACAAATAGCAAACAATGCATGTGTGTGTGTAGGTGGGTGCAAATTTCGGAGACGAGATAAAAGATCTCTTGCTATATTTTAATATTGTTTTTCCTATAACAACCCTTTCCTGCAATAATTTTTGCCTGGGTTGGTTGGTATGCATGCTTGATTTTGTCGTAGTAAAAAGCAGCAACATTTGTCGTCGTCATCGTTGCCGCGTCGCCTTGAAAAATCGGGGGGAGAAAGGCGCAATTTCCTCCATTATCGATACATACGTTCAAGAAAATTCCCAGGTGAGAGGAAATATGTAGGGCGAGCCAGGAACCATGCAATCAAGAGCAATCAGAAACAGCTCTGCTCATTAAGCGCTCTTTTGGCTTTGGCTTTGCGTGCCATCGTTGGTTTGGTTTGTTGTTGTAGTTGCGGGAGCCGTTTTAGTGGTTTCCGATTATTTTTGCATCAAAACGCTCCTGCTCCCTTGACCGACCCAACAACAACGAATAGCTGACAAGGGTTTCCGGGGCCAAATTATCATATCAATGGCCACTTAAGCTTTTGGCATTCAAGTGGCATTCCGGACTCTTGGAATTTCCACCCTTTCAGCTCAGCAACACTCTCCACCTTCTTTCTCCTTCTTTCTCTCTCTCTAGACAAGACTAAATATAAATCATATTTCCCCATGTCCGAAATCAATATATCACACATCAAACGCTACTCAATTCTCATTCATCCCCTTCTTCTCCATCATTTATTATTTGGTTACGGACTAGTAGTGGGAATAGGTAGTTTCGCCCATCTGATATATCTACATGCAACTTATTCTATTATCCCAAAAAGCCCCGTTACCATATGACCGTATCCTATATATAAATAGTTGATGGTATCGAGTGATTTCTGCGAAATTGGTTCTTTATACGCTTGCACAATCTCTTTTTGCCGTTTCGAGCGTCCCACGATTCCCACTCCTTCCTGGCTCTCTGCTCATGAGAATTTCAGACAAGAGCAATGAGTCTATATATGCGAAGGAGAAAAACACATAACCATGTATGTACTTGCGAAAATGGCCTTGGCCGTTTTAAGTGTTTTTGTGGCCTGACCTGCTCAGAATGAACAAGGCGCGCGCGGACGGAATAACACACGGTTATTAGACAGGTGTAAATTGTTATGTAAACGCAGGTGTTTTAGGAGGAACAGAACAAACATGGACAATACATGGAGGTAGCAAAAGAGCCTCGCGGGACTTTAGGCGAAAATAAATGGCAGGATTTTGTAAGACAATTTCAATTTCCAGTAGGCTTCATTAAGCTTGGACAATGCCTGCGAACCTGAGACTGAAAAACAATCGGCAGAGTTGTCAAAGTTTGCACAATTGGGGAAAATTTTCCCCATCAGTATAATGCGATTACCGACAAGGGTTCCATTCACTGTCATGTACTACCACATTATTTCCTTCCGCTCTATAAGCGTTATTTCTCTGAAAAAGGGCCGATATATACGTAGACACACATGTAAATTGGCATACTTATGTGGAAGTGGGCGGCGGGAAGAAGAAAGTAATGCCTTAAACTGGACGGCATTGACAAGGACTTTGAAATGGCCTTCTTTCTTGCTTCAGTCCATCAGTCAGTCCCCTCGATCCACATCACTTGTTCCATGTCCATCAAAAGAGTTTTGATGATTGATATGAATTGACAATTGAATCCTTTTGTAGCCCATCCATATGAGCTTGACCTTGAAGAGGCCCGTTTGTTTCCACCACCACCGCAATAGTAAAAGACCTAAAAAAATCTTCGTCCTCCTTCGAGGACATGTTGGGATTCTTTTACAACTTTTCACAAGCTATTATCCTTCAGTAACAAGTTTTCTCTATCTGTAGTAGAAAAAGAAAGTAGCATTTTTTCCCTTGTCGAACAACAATAACAACTATCTCTCCCTGTTTTGGTCCTAGAAAAAAAACCTTTCAGCCAAAACTAGGAAACTAGTTCAGTGAGCTACACGATGGACTTGCAACCACTGGACAAAGAATAGTCTGCTGACACCCGAAGAAATTTTTTGATTGTCTTCCCCTCCCGTGCCTATACACGTAACGTTACGTTAACACAAAAGTCGGGCAGGGAAGGCAAGTAAAAGATTTGCACTTTCAACTTTCTATGCGGAAGTTGTAGATTTTTTTGTCTCTGTCGTCCGATCATATCATCAGGGCGTCTAGTGATCTTTGCTACTTTCCCAGACTCGTCCCATTTCCGCCTCCATCTTCAAGTCCTCCTTGTTACAAAGTCTACAACATGGCCATTGGCTGGCTCAATCTATAAAATATACACAAAAACATGGACTCTAGAGCAACTATTGCCATTCCGCCGCCATTTGTGCACCCGAAGCGGCAGCAGACATGGCGGACATGTTTTCTCAAGTGTTTACGGGAAATTTTATAAAGATGCACGAGTTTATGGGGTGCGTGCCTATCTGGGAATCTCGGCCTTTCTCTCTCTCAATATTTTCCCATATCCTCCACTACAATTCATCACAAGAAGCACTTTCATTTAGATTCAAACACAAATCTCCATTTCTCCAGCAAAAGATATACACACAAACACTTTTGCCTCGTGGGCGCCACTTGCACCAGCAGCAGCACCACCAGTACAAGTACTTCAAGGCATTTACATGAATTTTTTGCTCAATACACTTTCATAGTGTTGTTTGTATGTGTGTAGACCCACAAACAACTTTGAATGGTCCTTGTCGGCCTTTTCCCAAGGTTCGACATGATGTTTTTGTGACGCTTTCATTGAATAGTTAGTGGGGGAAAAAGAAAAAATAAAGTTTTTGAATCAATGTATTTCGATTTATATAAATATATAGATCTCTGGACTTGGAGGATATTTTTCCAAGTTGCTTCAGTTGAAGGAAGAAAGAGGAAACAAGTGTTTCCGAGAGCGAAGGCTAAAATCCTTTCCTGCACCCTCTCTATACCGTATGGGCTGACTCTCCGAATTCGGTTCTGCTGCTGGCTGCTGGCGAAACGGGAAATTTTCCCTCGGTCGTAGTCAGTCGTACAGAGAGCGTCGTCGTGTAAACTGTGCTCCATTTTCCACTCTGTTTCTTCCAAGAGTCCGTGTAAAAGGCGCGCGTGTTGTGTTTCTTTTTCTTCTTGTCTGCAGTCGGACTTGTGGAGAAAAATACACACGGATTTTTCTGCAGCGAAATAATCAAAAAGAACAATTTTAGCCCTCGACTATATAATTTTGCTCCTTAAACTTCTGCAACCTGATAAGCTGGCGTAGCAGTGCATTCCTTGAAGCTGTGTACAAGTTTTGCCAAGAACAAAAATTTGGCTTCTAATGCTGTTACATGGCTCACACAATTCACTAATTATAAAGGTTGTGGACAAAACATCTGGGAACGTAAAAGTTGATCGACAAAACCCATGACCGATTCGACAAGAAAAAATCCTGCTAGAAAACTGCTTCAGCCTTCTCACCCCTCCCTTGGCTGATAAAGTGGGTAAAAGCTTTGGGGAAGGCCCGTAAAAGTGACGCGGCACTTGAAACGTTATGGCACTTTGTTGAATCGAGGCTACAATTTTCGCAGCTTGAATCTCGTGGCGGTTTCCTAAGGTTGGTTTCCCTGGAGTCTCCTTTGCGACCTTTGGTGTAAAGTCGAGTTGGACTGTGGCCACATCCTTTGAACGTGTTTCGAGTCCAAACTTTGGACGTTTCCCCTGAGATCTCATGTCACGGCCGAAAGAGACAAGTGTGTAAAGGCACAAGACGGTGGTTTACAAGTCGTCGTCTTCTTCGACAATGCTTCGATTATCATCATCATGGGCGCTCATTCTTGTCCAGGAAACACAACAAGTAACCTCGATTGCTACTTGTCACGTTCAAGGTGTGACGACGAGCGCCTCGAAAGGTAGAATGAGGACGGCGGCATCGTCCATAACGACGACAGCGTCAACAGCGCTCTAGGCCCAACGTGTCCATAAAAAGGTTTCCGTTGGGACTCCCGCTCAGAGTTAGTTCCAAGTGTGGTTGTGTGTGTGTGGAGATATTTGGTAGTAAACAGTGAGTAGAGTATCGTTTTAGATGGACTCAGAGAAAGCGTATCCTTGATTTATACGTGTTTACCTTCCACATGGGCCGCGTGGCCCCTGTCACAATTGCATATACACAACCTACGTATATTCGCGGGCAGTGTGTAATAGACAGCGAGAATATTCGGGTAAATACTGGCTTTGGCTGTTGGAAATTAGCCTGAAATAGCCAACTGACTGCAATCAAATATTCCTCGCTCCATTACTCCATTGGGACTGTCACCATCAGCAGGTGCATAGCCAGCTCACTCAAGTCAAAGTTGCTTCAAAGACCTTCGCTCCGCTCCACCACCGAGGACGCTTGTTCCAGTTTCCAAACAAGACATACATTGCTGCGCATCAACCAGTGAAAGTCAAACAAGACAAACATTTTACAGGGTTGGCTCCGAACCCCGTTTACTCAAGAAGTACCTTTTGGCATGATTGAAGGACGAATATTTGGGAACTAAATTTAGCCATGTTGCGTGATTGAGCCGTTGAATAACAACAACAACGAGGACGCTGGACAGGAGAAAGCGTTTTTGAAAATCAACATGCAGGAAAGCAGTGGCAGTAGTAGTGGTCAAGTGTGTTGGTGGTGGTGAGTGGTGAGACGCAAGTGTCTCGGCGGTGTGTCTGTGAGTGTGTGTGCAGTGTGGTGGTTCTGGACTGGAACCTGCAAGCAACATGTTAATAATTTGGCTACTCAAGCTGCTACTATTCGTAGCGATAATCACATCGGCAATAATCGGAAACTCGCTGGTCATCGCGGCCGTGTGGCGGAACCGGAAACTTCGAACTCGGACCAACTATTTTGTGGTGTCACTTGCGTTCGCGGACATTTTGGTCGCTCTGGGCGCCATGAGCTTCAACGCGAGTCAGACGCTGACCGGCAAGTGGTTGTGGGGTCAAGTGATGTGTGATTTGTGGAACTCGCTCGACGTATACTTTTGTACCACTTCCATCCTCCATCTTTGTTGTATTTCCGTAGACAGATATTACGCCATTTGTAAACCACTCCAGTATCCGCTTACCATGACAGCCAAAACTGTTCGCATCATGCTAGGTAAGCTATCCTCTAGCCACAGTTTCTTCTCTCCTTCGTATTGACAACCCCCCAACAAACACGGCTTTATGCCCTTCCGATCCAAGTTTACTTGCCCTCGTTAGTTTTTTCTGGTAACTACGGAAAAGAGTCTCCTTTTTGTATAATAAATACCATGGGAGGGAAAAGTGCTGACTTTTGCAAAAGACGGCATATACATACACCAACTTTCCCCACTATTATATTCCACCGTCTCCTCCCATTGTGGTCCGCGGCTAGTTTTGCAAGTTTGTCGTCCCGAGAAACTTTTCATAATTATACCTCTCAGCCGCTGAAATATCCTTTCCGGCCCCTGCCCAACGACGACTCGGACATAAAATATCTTTTTCAAGCTTGCTTAGTCAGCCGTGACCGCCACAGCCCATTATCGTCAAAGAAGCCACAATGAATTAACTGATGGAAAATCGGTACCCTTTATGTCCTCCCCGCACCTGTAAACCCATTAGCCAAGTTAGCCGCCAGTCTACCAAGCAACACCATATTGGCATTTGCACTCTAGTAACTCTCTACTACTACTACTCTGCTCCAATATAACGTTACACATTATCGTCTCTTTCTCCAACAGTGATTCATTGCTAGTAGTTACAAGCATTATCACCTTCTTCACCCTCATTAACTGACACAGCTCGCAGTTGCCACCAAAATTTTCCCGTTCGATTACAACAACAACAATAACAACATCTACACTACTAATGTTCTCTCAACTAAAATTAAAGAAAAGGATCAGAATTCACAGCCCGAGCAGGGCGTTGTAGGTAGAGAAGGTCGGGAGTCGGGAGAGAGGAGAGCAAATAAGTATCGACATGGATATACTTGCTCTCATAATTCTCTGTCACCATTAAGCCGTTTCGATAAACTCTTTGGCTGGGATAAGGCATTCGGAGGCTTTTCTCCATATACGCAACATCAAATTGTCATCATCAATGTCTCTTCCTATAAATAAATCATCCGTTCAAATAATGTTACCACCACACCACGTATTCCCGCCTTTGCATACATTATTTTGCTATAAATAAAATGCCAACTTGATCCAACCAAGAGCATGTACCTTAGCAGGCCGCCAACCTCCACAACTTTCTACTTAGAACCAATTTATTGTTCAAAGTCCACAAACATACACATATGTATGTTGGTACACATGTAGTAGTAGTTGTAGCTTGGTCGCCGTCGTCTTCTTCCTCTTGTCCTTTAAAGACGGATTTCCCCCAAGACTCCATGTAATTCAACGTCCACTTGTACGCTTGCATCGGTAAAAAATTACCCAAAGGTCGCCCCACCAGCCATGTACCTTTAATAGAATCAAGACATTACGACGTGCTTATGGCTACAAATGTCCAAGAGATTCACCTACTCGTTTGATCATTCATTAACCTGGCTGTCAAGGGTCTTTATTGAGGGGTGGCGTCGGCAGCGGCTTCTTGTCGAATCTTCTTCGGCGGCCATGTGTTTTAGTTTGTTTACATACACATATAAACAGGCTGCTGACTTTTGGCGGGTGCGTGCGTACGTCCGGTTTCTTGGGCTGGAGAAATCTGTCAAGTTGATCGGAACACGAATCAATTTCCTGTATGTCTGCCAAACCATTACTTGTGACCCTCCTTCCCTGGCA